>CAWUFW010012503.1:465000-538092 GCA_963921515.1 Calotriton arnoldi | reverse complement strand
TCGCGGTGTATTGGGTTGCTTCGGCTCGCAGTTTTGTATGCGTGTCGGTCGTACGGCTTGGGCTCCGTGCGACTCGGTCGTGTTTTCCACGCGTTGCATCGTACTTGGCGGGTCGGAGTTCGCGGGTACGTTTCGTTCGGGATTCTTCCTGGTGCGTGTCGGTCGGTTCGATTCGCGTGCTTTTCCGGCCGGATAGCTGTTTTCCGCGCGGTTCGGTCGTTCATATTGTGTTCCGTACGAGTCGGTCGGATTTTGCACGCTTTTCATCGTACTTTGCGGGTCGGGCTGCACCGGTACGTGTCGGTCGGAATAAATTCCGGCTCCGAGTCGGTCGGTACGTTTTCCGGCCCGAATCGGAATTGGCCCCTTAGTCTCCATTTACAGTTGCGTGCAGTACCAAGGTACATCCCTACTCGGGCGTTTCTATGGGTGACGACCCATATACATGTTTGTTCCCTTATTTTTGGGATTGGTGTTGCGGGGTGTGTTTCCCTTTGCGTCACAGTACATAATCCTACGTTTTGCTACAAATGTTAATATTTGTATTTCTACAGATTTTACAATTTACTTATGCTTCAAAATGCTCATGTTTATGGGGAAGGATGGGGATATTGTTGCTCTTGTTTTTGTAGTCGTATCTTAACCATCCTTTCTTGTCTTAATGGTTCTCTCTCTTGTGATGTTCTGTCTTTATTGCTGCATCCTAGAGTTTCGTACCATTATTCATTCTTAATGGTTCTCTCTCTTGTGATATTCTGTCTTTACTGCTGCAGCCTTGAGTTTCGTACCATTATTCATATTGCCTGTTTATAGTTCTTGCTTGTTGTTACATATTTTCATTTTTCGTTTTCTTTTGAAGAAAAAGGGATAATGTTATATCCTGCTAAGTTGTATTTGCATGTACTCCAGCCCTGCTGCCCCTAGCTGCTCAGCCAGAGTGTGAGTTGGTTATGGAATGTTGGTGTGCCTGTGATGCGTGGAATGCCTGGGTGTCTGTCTGGATGAGTGTTGTCAGTTAGAGATGGGCTGAGCAGCTAGGCAGGCTGCTCCTGGTGGGGCTGGTACCACACCAGTGCTGGCTGGACTCAAGACTAATGTAACTTGGACTAAGACTAAATAAAGAAGACTTGAAAATACATCCTGGCTCCAACACATTACAATAGTCTACTCTGGATAAGACTAATGCAATAACAACTGTCTTTAGCAAGTCAAATGGCAGAAATGGAGCAATTTTCTTGACAATATGTAAGGAGAAAAAGGATGCGGAGATTACTTTATTGACTTGCTCTTTAAACGTTAGTCTGTCATCGACCAAGACGCCGAGGTTTTTGACCTTCTTAACTGGCGTTGAAAGGGAGCCTAGCTCATACGGCCACCATCAAGGGGACCAGAAAGAGGTGTTATTACCAAATAGGATAACTTCTGTATAAGAAGAATTCAATTTAAGACAATTGTTGGCCATTCATTGACTCACTGCGCTCATGCAGTTCCAAAAGGTATCGCTCATATTAGGACCCTTGTTAGAGAGCGAAACCACAATCTGGGTGTTGTGAGCATAAGTGAATAACGGCAACGCAAAAGACTTGATCAAGGCTTCCAAAGGGGTGATGTAAAGATTAAACAATGTCAGGCTCAGTGATGAGATCTGTGGTATCCCATATAGTAGCGAAAAAGGCTCAGATGTAAAGTCTTCAAAGGAGACAGATTGGATGCGGTCTGTGAGGAAGGAGTGCAGCAAATTCAGGGCTACACCCTGTATCCCTAAGCTCTGTAACCTGTCAATCAAAAGGTCATGGTTGACCGTGTCAAATGCTGTGGATACCACCCTTATCCACTGAAACCATCATTTCCTCTGTGGCCACAATTAGTGTCGACTCAGTGCTTTGACCACCTCAGAAGCCAAACTGTGTATCATCTAGCACACAATTGTTTTCCAGAAACGTGGCCAGTTGTGGCCTTCTCAACCAGCGTGGCTGGGAGGGGAAGCCTGGAGATAGGCTGATAGCTATGCGGGGTCCAGCGCATTTAAGCTGGATTTCTTAAACAGTGGAAGAACAGTAGATGTCTTCCACTGTTTAGGAAACACACCTGAACTAAAGATGGCATTGAAGATCTTAGCCAGGTGAGGGGCCACTGATTCAGGTACTAGATGGAAGATCTTAGGCGGACAAGGGTCCATTCGAGATCTTGATTTCGAATTGAGAGTGGCCACTTTGACTTGATCCTCAGAAAGTGGAGCGAATTCGGTGAACAAGATCCTATCGGAGACCACTGGTCTAACCTCATTACTATTCTGGCATTTTAAAACACTGGAGGAAAATCTGTTAAACATTACCTCCACTTTCTGTTGAAAGAAATTCGCTAACGAATTGCAGAAAGCCTGACTACTTCCTGCCGAGTTCCTGGTAGCTGGTGTAGAATGTTTGGTGACAGCTTGCAACAATGCCTTAGTCAAATTGCTGGAAGACTTTATTTTCTTAGTGAAAAAGGCAGATTTTTCAGTCAATAAGAGTTTTTTATACTGTGCAATGCAATGTTTATATTTTTCTTTCTCTGTCGGGTCATAGACTTTCTTCCAGATTCGCTCTGTCTGTGACACCCTTGTTTTGCCATTGAACCATGGGGCAGTGGGCTTACTTCTCCTAACTGTTTTGGTTATTACGGGGACTAGCTTATTTACTGTAGAATTCAGCTAAACTGAGTAATTCACCAACATTAGATCAATGTCATTGGTTTCTTCTGGCTGGGAGCCAGATGAGAAGAGAGTTCTGCTCCGGGGCTTGAACCCTAGCTTCCAAGCAAACCTGCCGGAAACTAGAGAAGAAATGGCACCGCGAACAGACACCGGACAGCTATGCAGCCCTCAAGAATGCCATCCGCAGACACCATCACCTCATCAGATCCGCCAAAAGGACCTCCTTCAAGGACCGCCTCGACAACAACGCACACAACAGCAAAGAGCTCTTCAACATCGTGAAGGAACTCTCCAACCCCAGCTCCAACACCAATGACATCCACCATCGCAAGACCTGTGCGACTCCCTAGCCACCTTCTTCCATCACAAGATCGCAGACATCCACGACAGCTTCAACAACCAGACCGCCCCGGCAGCCTCCGACACCTCAGTCCCGCTGCCCACCATCCACTTCGACCCCCTGCTCGCGTGGGTCAACGTGAACGACGACGACACCATCAAAATCATGAACACCATCCACTCCGGCTCTCTGTCAGACCCATGCCCGCACCACATCTTCAACAAAGCCAGCGCCACCATCGCACCCCATCTCCGCAAGGTCATCAACATCTCCTTCGAGACCGCGACCTTCCCGGAGAGCTGGAAGCACGCCGAGATCAACGCCTTACTCAAGAAACCCAAGGCGGACCCGAGAGACCTCAAGAACTTCCGGCCCATCTCCCTGCTCCCGTTCCCGGCGAAGGTCATCGAGAAGATCATCAACGGACAACTGTCCCACTACCTCGAGGAGAACAACATCCTGGACCCGTCCCAGTCCGGGTTCCGCAGCAACCACAGTACCGAAACTGCCCTCATCGCTGCCACCGATGACATCAGGGCCCTGCTGGACAACGGTGAAACTGCGGCCCTCATCCTCCTGGACCTCTCAGCCGCCTTCGACACTGTCTGCCACTGCACCCTACGCACACGCCTCCACAACGCAGGGATCCGAGACAAGGCTCTGGAATGGACCACCTCCTTCCTCTCCAGCAGAACCCAGAGCGTCCGCCTCCCCCATCCCGCTCCGAAGCCTCCGAGATCATCTGCGGCGTACCCCAAGGATCATCCCTCAGCCCGACATTTTTCAACGTCTACATGGCACCGCTCGCCCACGTCGCCCAACTGCACGACCTCAACATCATCTCTTACGCCGACGACACCCAGCTGATCCTCTCCCTCACCAAGGACCCCCTCACTGCCAAAACCAACCTCCACGAAGGAATGAAGGCCGTCGCCGAGTGGATGAAGAACAGCCGACTGAAGCTGAACTCAGACAAGACGGAGGTCGTCATCCTCGGCTCCACCCCCTCAGCCTGGGATGACTCCTGGTGGCCCACCACACTGGGAGCAGCACCGACACCCACCGACCACGCACGCAACCTGGGGTTTATCCTCGACTCAACACTCTCCATGACCAAGCAAGTCAACGCCGTCTCATCCTCCTGCTTCAACACCCTCCGCATGCTCCGCAAGATCTACAGATGGATCCCCACCGAAACAAGAAGAACTGTCAACCAGGCCCTCGTCAGCAGCAGGCTGGACTACGGAAACGCCCTCTACGCGGGAGCCTCGGCCAAACTCCTGAAACGACTGCAAAGTATACAGAACGCCTCGGCACGCCTGATCCTCGACGTCCCATGCCACAGCCACATCACACCCCACCTGAGAGACCTGCACTGGCTCCCCGTCAACAAGAGGATCACCTTCAAGCTCCTCACCCACGCACACAAGGCACTCCACAGCACCGGACCGGCATACCTCAACAGATGACTCACCTTCTAGGCCCCGAACTGCCAGCTCCGCTCAGCCAACCTCGCCCTCGCCTCCGTCCCCCGCATCCGAAGAACGACCACCGGCGGCAGATCGTTATCCCACCTCACCGCCAAGACCTGGAACACCCTCCCCATCCTCCTACGGCAGACCCAGGACCTGCTAACCTTCAGGAGGCTACTCAAGACCTGGCTGTTCGAGCAGTAGCAGCACCCCCCCACCCCCCCAGAGCCTTGAGACCCTCACGGGTGAGTAGTGCGCTTTACAAATGTTCTGATTGATTGATTGATTGATTGAACCCTATGCCAGGCATGGGAGACTAAAGATTTTCCGACCATTTGGCAGAAGGCAGTTTACCGGGAAGCTTGATTTCCCAGAGTACTGTTCTGTGGTCTGACCAAGTTATGGGAAGTGTGGTAGGGCTAGTGAAAGTTGAGGTGTTAGTAAACACTCCATCAAGTGTAAGCCCAGACAGGTGCGTAGGACCACCTACTAACTGAGCAAACCCAAAGCAAGACAAGGTGTCGACCAAAAGTTCATATCAGGATCCATTTGGTTCTCCAGATGGAAATTGAAGTCACCAAACAAAGTCTGACTTGGAAGGGGAGGATTTCAGAAGTGATTCAATAGTATGAATGAAAGGGGTTCTGGGCCCCGGCGGGTGGTATACCAACAGTGCATTAAAGGACTGCGTTTTGGTTCGTTCGGCATTGAACAGGCAGGCTTTATACTCAAAAGACAAGGCTGGTGTAAAAACAGCTGAAAACGAGTTGCGATGAATAACCGCTATTCCTCCTCCTTTCTTATGGGGTCGATCCAGTCTAACGATAGTGTATCCAATGGGCACCGCAACTGTTATCTCTGGGCCCGAGGTCTTGTCGGCCCAAGTTTCGGTGACGAAAACCAGATCTGCCTGATGCACATCTAAGAATTCAGAGAATTGAACGTGATGTTTGACCAATGATCTAGCGTTGATCAACACGCAGCTGACCCTTGAGTCCCAGGACATCGCTTTGTTAGACCCTCCTGCTATCCCGGTAGCTGCTAGCGGTCCTACCCTTTGAGAGCTCGTGTAAATGACTCTTGCATTGCATACATGGCAGAAGGAGTGAATAATGGCGGTTGTCGACAGAAATGGACGAGGACACCCTTTCCAAAAATTCCTTCATGCTGACTCGAGCGAATACATATCTTCTCGACAATAGATCGAAATAGACCTTTCATTAGAAGAACGAAAGGGTTTGACAATTTTTTACCCTGTGATCTTACACCTTGAAAAAGCCCTGGCTCATGGGCCACAGGGGGCGAAACACGTGTTGGCAGTGTACAACAAAAGTTTCTTTATCAAGATCGTCCATAACCTCAAATAAGAGAAGATACTAGTTTCCAACCTCATTTCACAGCTAGTATTTAATTAGATTCTGAATTTGATTTACAACGAACAACTACAGAACAACCTACTTGTCCTGGTGCACTTCTTTCTCTTCTGAATTAATGGGTAAGGGGTTTCCCATTTCCATGGACAAGGGGTACCCGAATTACCTATATTGATAAACAGTCTGGCAAAAAAACTGGGCCATTACCCCTTCTAGACTTTCGCATGGCAGAAGGAGTGAATAATGTCTGGTGTTGTGGGGCTCAGTATAGGGCGGTTATGAGCTCACAAATGAAGTGTGAACTGAGTGAGAGGACAGAAATAGCTGCTAAGTTTCATATTGCTTACATGTGACATCACCATGGTTTAAGTGCACTCGTGCGCGACAGCCATGTTTTATCTGTGACACTATTTGAGAAACTTACTTGCAATTAAAACCATGCAGACAAGTCCCTGTAAAGAAAAATATTAGAAATGATCCCACTTGGTGCCATATGAAGAGCTAGAAGAGCCCCTCTCTGATCAAATGTACCAGCACTGAGGCAGTGCGGGCCACTGGGGGAATAATGCCATTGAATTTAAAGTTACCTGTGTCTGCAGAGAGCAGGGACAGGTAACTGGGGGCTTGTAAAACAGTGACCACTGTCCCCAGGTTTTACCATGACAGCTGTTGATCTTTCCTTGACCACCTATAATATGTCCTGTATGTAGACATTGGCAGCAACTAAATGCTGGTTTTCAGAGTCTTCGACAAATACTTTTTTTCTCTCGTGGCACTAAAAAAGGACTCTTGCTGAGTGCAAAGTAACTCTCTAAATTGGTAACAAAATGTTCCAATGCAGGAATTACTAACGATTTGTGTTGGTGTGACCCGTGGTGCGTGGCACTTCGTAGGGCATTTGCAGGCGTCCTGTTTAGTGGAAAGATTTCAAAACAGAAGGTTAGGCCGAGAAAGCTCGGCTGAGCAATCCTATGTGGAAATTGGTGCCCACAAATGCCCTCCATGTTACCAGACAACCTTTGCAAGTACAGACTGAGGGCCTGATTTAGATCTTGGTGGACAGCTTACTCATAAATCCCATAGGATATAATGGGATTTATATTTCGGCGGACGGGATATCCGTCACCGTTGTGACGGAGTGACCCTTCTGCCGAGATGTAAATCAGGCGCTGTGTTTCAACTCCTCTATACTGACAGATAAGAAGTTGTTTGTGTACGTCACGGCTCAATATGTATTTAATTCTGATCTCTGTGATTTATCAGATTGGATTGTTTTTTTATTTTGATTATTTTCATGTTTATTTGTAGGAGATGCATGCCTGGAATGCTGGTGGCCCCTGGTGGAAGGTGGTCTCTTCCAAGCCCAGGGATGCAGTCTGTGCCAGCTGCTGCAGGACCCCGCTCCAGTACTGAATAAAGAACATGTTCTGCCTACCTCGGTCCTGGGAGCAGTGCTTTGCCGCCCATGGCTGTCATGTTGTATTTTTTATCTCTGTTGTTGCTTCCCTACTGCCTTCCTACTAAGTAATGCAATTTCCTTTGGTTTTGTACAGTGTGTATGTAAAGCGCTCTGATACCCACAAGTCTAGCTAGCGCTATATAAAACTTTTAAAATAAATCAAATAAAATAAACTGGTCTGTGAAGACCCCCCAAGTGGTGCCTTGGAGATCCGAGCGCAGAAGCTCCTCGAAGCCCAGAGGCGAGACCAGAGCACTGGCACAACACCCGTCGGTGCCAGCCAAGTGCTGTGACAGGACTCTGCCATCTGGGGGCAGAGTATGCAGACATTCTAACTCCGAGCCCTCACACGTCCCACCACAAACGGCAAACAAACGTCAGCAGGAACAGGAATTCCTCTGCGCCCCCGCCCCCCTTCCTGGAATCCTCCCGGCTGCAGAAATGGTTCCAGATGCAAGAAATTACACGCTATTGCTGGCCACATCTGCACAATGTTTGGAACAGGAGAGCGCAGCCCAGTCCTTCAAATGCCTTACAAGGGTCTGGTCAGCGCCCCAGTCGCTCTCTGGAAACGGGGGGCTCTGGGCGGGAAGCAGCTGGCGCGCAGCAACGCAGAACATGACACAGAGCAGTTCCATGGAACTACCCCTCTGCACTGTCTAGAGCACAGCAGGCCTCTCCAACTAACACTCTGGACAAAGCCTGGGGCAGGACAGGCCCCTCCCACTATGACGCTCTGGACACAGTCTATAACTGCATAGGCCACGCCCACTAACAATCTGTACAGAGCCTAGAACAAAGAGGCCTCTCCAGCTAACACTCTGGACAAAGCCTGGGGCAGGAGAGGCCCCTCCCACTGTAACCCACTGGGCAGAGTCTAGAACACAATAGGCCCCTCCCACTATGACCCTCTGAACAGAGTCTATAACTGCATAGGCCACGCCCACTAACACTCTGGGCACAGTCTAGAACACAGCAGGCCTCTCCAAATGACACTCTGGACAAAGCATGGGCGGGACAGGCCCCTCTCACTGTGACCCTCTGGACAGAGTCTAGAACTGCATAGGCCACGCCCACTAACAATCTAGATAGAGTCTAGAACAGAGTATGCCTCCCAAAATAACACTCTGGATAAAAACATGGGTCAGAACAGGCTCCTCCCACTGTGGCCCTCTAGGCGGAGTCTAGAACAAAGTAGGCCCCATCACTAACCCTCTTGACAGAGTTTCGAACATCACAGGCCCTCGCAAGTTCCCTCTAGACGGAGTCTAACCAGAGTATGCCTCTCCCGCTAATGCTCTGGATGCAGTCTAGAACTGAGTGCTGTGATGGGAGATCTAGAACTTCCAAATGTAAGCTCCAAGCAACGTTTGAAATGTTGATTTTTGTAAATAATACTGTCCGCGTTTCCTGGAGCGAAGGGACAAGACACTGTGATGTCTAGGGCTGTAATAAACAGAGATGTTAACTCACCCATGAATGCCCTTATCAATGCTTTCAGCTAATAAATGAAAAGTGATGAAAGGCAAGATCGGGGCCATGTGATTCTCAACAGATGGCATCCCTTCGCCATCAAAGGCAACCTTCACAGGACAAAGTGCAGTCAAGCCCATAAAGTTTTATTCAAATGTAAGAGTCATTACAGAAGGTAAAAATAGTTCGCCAAATTCAAATCATTATCAATAATGCACCAAAGAAGACTAATTGCAAGAGATAACAACTTACGGTCGACCTCCAAACCAAGTAAGTATCCAGAACCTAAACATAGTTCAGCAAGAGGACAAGCATAAGTCTGCTCAGTTCAAAAGCGAAGGAAAGTCTAAGTGTAAATCAAATCGAGAGACTAACGTAGAGTCTGCCTTTGAGAAAGAAAGCGAAAAGTCTGGCACATCTTCCAGAAAGGGCACATTGTATAGGTTTCAGACATGGAGAGGCACACTCTCGACATGGTGGGATCTTACATCATAGGACTATAATAATAAAGTAACTTTCACACAGAGCAATTGTTAGAAATGGGGTTTCTGGTTGGCTAGGGTCTGCACCTAAGCCAGGCAGAACACACCACTCTAGTCAGGGCAAGGGAGTTACACACCAAAGATAACCTGTGCTCACCCTCTGGTAGTTGGCGTGGAGCAGTCAGGCTTATCATCAGAGGCAATGTGTAAAGCGCTCACGCAACACAGTCACACCATTAACACAATGAAAACACCACAAAAAGGTTTTACACAGGTTTAGAAAAGTATATATCGCCTTTATATGGGGAGAATATGACCAAAACGATACAGATCCAATCAATAGATCAACCTTTGGCAATTCTATAAGTAGACTAGGTCAAAGCAATAGCAGGTCAAATGAATCTGTGATGAGCCGATCAGTGCTTCAAGAGATATTCATACATAAAAGAACCAAGCAGTGTTTCAAATCTAGTGGGGCCCCTTTTAGGGCCTTTACGGTAATAACTTGTTAATCATGAAAGGTACCATCGCAGGTTTGATCAGGAATGCCTACAAGAGTGCGGGTCTTTTACCTGCAGGGAACATTGGGGCCGATTCACAGAACTAATCTGAGATAAAATCCTAAACTTACTACTTTCGGTATTCACAGGAGGCATTTAGTGGTAGTAAAGTTAGGAATCCTAATAAGCACAAAGGAAACTCATTCATGTCATTTTAAAGGCCACGTTGTCTTTATCCCGAATGCCAAGACAAGCTGCCTTTGGCCTACTCGTGCCAACTGTAACTTGGCATGCTAACTAAAATACATTTAAACCAAGCATCATCATTTTCTATTTATTAAAAATCCTCTGACACCATCATTACATAGAGTAGGACCCTTTAACTAACACTCTGGGCAAAGTATATAACAGTTCCTTCCCACTGACCCGCTAGACAGGGTCAGGAACAGAGTAGGCCCATGCCAATGTTATGTTAAAGTCTGGCCTGGCCTAGGGCTGGTGGGTGGATGTCTTTGGTTTCTTGCAGGATTAGTGAATAGAAGAGATGGTTCTGATATGATGTGTGGTGCTGCAGTGTTGTGTTGTGTTATGTTAAAGTCTGGCCTGGCCTAGGGCTGGTGGGTGGATGTTTTCAGCTTCTTGCAGAATTTGAGAATAAAAGACGTGGCTCTGATGTGACGTGTGGTGCTGCAGTGGTACGTTGTGTTGTGTTATGTTATGGGTATTTGTAAAGCACACGGGTCCTGAAGTATGTACAAGCCTGGCCTGGCCTGGGGCTGGTGGATGTCTTCGGCTTCTTGCAGAATGCGAGAATAGTAGAGGTGGCTCTGATGTGACGTGTGGTGCTGCAGTGGTACGTTGTGTTGTGTTGTGTTGTATTGTGTTATGGGTATTTGTAAAGCACACAGGTCCTGAAGTATGTACAAGCCTGGCCTGGCCTAGGGCTGGTGGATGTCTTCGGTTTCTTGCAGAATTCGAGAATAGAAGAGGTGATGTGATGTGTGGTGCTGCAGTGGTACGTTGTGTTGTGTTGTGTTATGTTATGGGTATTTGCAAAGCACACGGGTCCTGAAGTATGTACAAGCCTGGCCTGGCCTAGGGCTGGTGGATGTCTTCGGGCTTCTTGCAGAATTTGAGAATAGAAGACGTGGCTCTGATGTGACGTGTGGTGCTGCAGTGGTACGTTGTGTTGTGTTGTGTTATGTTATGGGTATTTGCAAAGCACACGGGTCCTGAAGTATGTACAAGCCTGGCCTGGCCTAGGGCTGGTGGATGACTTCGGCTTCTTGCAGAATTTGAGAATAGAAGACGTGGCTCTGATGTGACGTGTGGTGCTGCAGTGGTACGTTGTGTTGTGTTGTGTTATGTTATGGGTATTTGCAAAGCACACGGGTCCTGAAGTATGTACAAGCCTGGCCTGGCCTAGGGCTGGTGGATGTCTTCGGCTTCTTGCAGAATGCGAGAATAGAAGAGGTGATGTGATGTGTGGTGCTGCAGTGGTATGTTGTGTTGTGTTGTGTTATGTTATGGGTATTTGCAAAGCACACAGGTCCTGAAGTATGTACAAGCCTGGCCTGGCCTAGGGCTGGTGGATGTCTTCGGCTTCTTGCAGAATGCGAGAATAGTAGAGGTGGCTCTGATGTGACGTGTGGTGCTGCAGTGGTACATTGTGTTGTGTTGTGTTGTATTGTGTTATGGGTATTTGCAAAGCACACAGGTCCTGAAGTATGTACAAGCCTGGCCTGGCCTAGGGCTGGTGGATGTCTTCGGCTTCTTGCAGAATGCGAGAATAGTAGAGGTGGCTCTGATGTGACGTGTGGTGCTGCAGTGGTACGTTGTGTTGTGTTGTATTGTGTTATGGGTATTTGCAAAGCACACAGGTCCTGAAGTATGTACAAGCCTGGCCTGGCCTAGGGCTGGTGGATGTCTTCGGCTTCTTGCAGAATGCGAGAATAGTAGAGGTGGCTCTGATGTGACGTGTGGTGCTGCAGTGGTACGTTGTGTTGTGTTGTGTTGTATTGTGTTATGGGTACTTGCAAAGCACACGGGTCCTGAAGTATGTACAAGCCTGGCCTGGCCTAGGGCTGGTGGATGTCTTCGGCTTCTTGCAGAATGCGAGAATAGTAGAGGTGGCTCTGATGTGACGTGTGGTGCTGCAGTGGTACGTTGTGTTGTGTTGTGTTATGTTATGGGTATTTGTAAAGCACACGAGTCCTGAAGTATGTACAAGCCTGGCCTGGCCTAGGGCTGGTGGATGTCTTCGGCTTCTTGCAGAATTTGAGAATAGAAGACGTGGCTCTGATGTGACGTGTGGTGCTGCAGTGGTACGTTGTGTTGTGTTGTGTTATGTTATGGGTATTTGCAAAGCACACGGGTCCTGAAGTATGTACAAGCCTGGCCTGGCCTAGGGCTGGTGGATGTCTTCGGCTTCTTGCAGAATGCGAGAATAGTAGAGGTGGCTCTGATGTGACGTGTGGTGCTGCAGTGGTACGTTGTGTTGTGTTGTGTTGTATTGTGTTATGGGTATTTGTAAAGCACACAGGTCCTGAAGTATGTACAAGCCTGGCCTGGCCTAGGGCTGGTGGATGTCTTCGGCTTCTTGCAGAATTTGAGAATAGAAGACGTGGCTCTGATGTGACGTGTGGTGCTGCAGTGGTACGTTGTGTTGTGTTGTGTTATGTTATGGGTATTTGTAAAGCACACGGGTCCTGAAGTATGTACAAGCCTGGCCTGGCCTAGGGCTGGTGGATGTCTTCGGTTTCTTGCAGAATTCGAGAATAGAAGTGATGTGACGTGTGGTGCTGCAGTGGTACGTTGTGTTGTGTTGTGTTATGGGTATTTGCAAAGCACACAGGTCCTGAAGTATGTACAAGCCTGGCCTGGCCTGGGGCTGGTGGATGTCTTCGGCTTCTTGCAGAATGCGAGAATAGTAGAGGTGGCTCTGCTGTGACGTGTGGTGCTGCAGTGGTACGTTGTGTTGTGTTGTGTTATGTTATGGGTATTTGTAAAGCACACGGGTCCTGAAGTATGTACAAGCCTGGCCTGGCCTGGGGCTGGTGGATGTCTTCGGCTTCTTGCAGAATTTGAGAATAGAAGACGTGGCTCTGATGTGACGTGTGGTGCTGCAGTGGTACGTTGTGTTGTGTTGTGTTATGTTATGGGTATTTGTAAAGCACACGGGTCCTGAAGTATGTACAAGCCTGGCCTGGCCTAGGGCTGGTGGATGTCTTCGGCTTCTTGCAGAATTTGAGAATAGAAGACGTGATGTGATGTGTGGCGCTGCAGTGAAGTGCTGTTGTGAGAGGCTGCAGTCAGTGTTGGGCTACAGTGAAATGCTGCAGTGGGGGATGTGAGGCGATGCAGTGACAGGCTCGGTGAAATTCTCCAGTGAAGTGCTGCATTGATTTGCTGAAGTGAGATGCTATGTTGTGAGGCTGCAATGAGAGGCGGGGCTGTGAGGGACTGCGGTTACAGTTCATTAAAGCACTGCACAGCCAGCCTGCAGTGAAGTGTTGTAGAGAAGAGCTGCTGTGAGAGGCTGCAATGCTGTCCTGCAGTAGTAGTAGGCTGCAGTGAGCTGCTTCGGGGGCTGTAAGGAGCTGTAGCATCATGCTCAGTGTAGTGCAGCAGTGACAGGCACAGTGAAATGCTGCAGTGTTAGGCTGCAATGCATTGCTGTGGTGATGGGCTGCAGTGAGAGGTTGCAGTGTGTCTATGAAGGGCTGCATTCCCAGGCTTCAGTGCAGTCCTGCAGTACTAGGCTGCCGTGAGCTGCAGTGGGGGCTTAAGGAGCTGTAGTGTCATACTCAGTGTGGTGCTGTACTGACAGACACAGTGAAATGCAGTGTTAGGCTGTGGTGACAGGCTGTAGTGACAGGTTGCAGCGGGGGCTATGAAGGGGTGCATTGTCAGGCTCCAGTGCAGTCCTGCAGTAACAGGCTGCAGTGGGGGCTATAAGGAACTGCAATGTCCTGCACAGCGTAGTGCTGCAATGATAGGCACAGTGAAATGCAGTGTTAGGCTGCACTGCAGTACTGTGGTGACAGGCTGTAGTGACAGATTGCAGCGGGGGCTATGAAGAGGTGCATTGCCAGGCTCCAGTGCAGTCCTGCAGTGACAGACTGCAGTGAGATGCAGTGGGGGCTGTAAGGAACTGCAGTGTCCTGCACAGCGTAGTGCTGCAGTGATAGGCACAGTGAAATGCAGTGTTAGGCTGCAATGCAGTGCTGTGGTGAGGGTCTGTAGTGACAGGTTGCAGTGGGGGCTATGAAGGGGTGCATTGGCAGGCTCCAGTGCATTCCTGCAGTGACATGCTGCAGTGAGCTGCAGTGGGGGCTGTAAGGAGCTGCAATGTTCTGCACATCGCAGTGTTGCAGTGACAGGCACAGTGAAATGCAGTGTTAGGCTGCAATGTAGTGCTGTTGTGACGGGCTGTAGTGACAGGTTGCAGTGGGGGATATGAAGGGCTGCATTCGCAGGCTCTAGTGCTGTCCTGCAGTGACAGGCTGCAGTGAGCTGCAGTGGGGGCTGTAAGGAGCTGCAGGGTCCTGTACAGCGTAGTGCTGCAGTGACAGGCACAGTGAAATGCAGTGTTAGGCTGCAATGCAGTGCTGTGGTGATGGGCTGTAGTAACAGGTTGCAGCGGGGGCTATGAAGGGGTGAATTCCAGGCTCCATGCAGTCCTGCAGTGAGCTGCAGTGGGGGCTGTAAGGAGCTGCAGGGTCCTGTACAGCGTAGTGCTGCAGTGACAGGCACAGTGAAATGCAGTGTTAGGCTGCAATGCAGTGCTGTGGTGATGGGCTGTACTAACAGGTTGCAGCGGGGGCTATGAAGGGGTGCATTCCAGGCTCCAGTGCAGTCCTGTAGTGACACGCTGCAGTGGGGGCTGTAAGGAGCCGCAGTGTCCTGCACAGCATAGAGCTGCAGTGACACTGTGACAGGCACAGTGAAATGCTGCAGTGTTAGACTGTAATGCAATGCTGTGGTAACGGGCTGCAGTGAGAGGCACAGTGAAATGCAGTGTTAGGCTGCAATGCAGTACTGTGGTGATGGCCTGTAGTGACAGGTTGCAGTGTGGGCCATGAAGGGGTGCATTCCAGGCTCCAGTGCAGTCCTGCAGTGACAGGCTACAGTGAGCTGCAGTGAGGGCTGTAAGGATGGCTGTAAGGACCTGCAGTGTCCTGCACAGCGTAGAGCTGCAGTGACATTGTGACAGGCACAGTGAAATGCTGCAGTGTTAGGCTGTAATGCAATGCTGTGGTAACGGGCTGCAGTGAGAGGCACAGTGAAATGCAGTGTTAGGCTGCAATGCAGTACTGTGGTGATGGGCTGTAGTGACAGGTTGCAGTGTGTGCCATGAAGGGGTGCATTCCAGGCTCCAGTGCAGTCCTGCAGTGACAGGCTACAGTGAGCTGCAGTGAGGGCTGTAAGGATGGCTGTAAGGACCTGCAGTGTCCTGCACAGCGTAGAGCTGCAGTGACATTGTGACAGGCACAGTGAAATGCTGCAGTGTTAGGCTGTAATGTAATGTTGTGGTAACGGGCTGCAGTGAGAGGCACATTGAAATGCAGTGTTAGGCTGCAATGCAGAGCTGTGTTGACGGGCTTTAGTGACAGGTTGCAGAGGGGGATATGGAGGGCTGCATTGTCAGGCTCCAGTGCAGTCCTGCAGTGACAGGCTGGAGTGAGCTGCAGTGGGAGCTGCCGTGTCCTGCACAGCGTAGTGCTGCAGTGAGAGGCACAGTGAAATGCAGTGTTAGGCTGCAATGCAGTGCTGTGGTGACGGGCTGCAGTGAGAGGCTGCAGTGTGGGCTATGAAGGGGTGCATTGGCAGGCTCCAGTGCAGTCCTTCAGTGCAGGCTGCAGTGAACAGCAGTGGAGGCTGTAAGGAACTGCAGTGTCCTGCACAGCGTAGTGCTGCAGTGACAGGCACAGTGAAATGCAGCAGTGTTAGGCTGCAATGCAATGCTGTGGTGACGGGCTGCAGTGGGAGGTTGCTGTGTGGGCTATGAAGGGCTGTGTTCGCAGGCTCCAGTGCAGCCCTGCAGTGACAGGCTGCAGTGAGCGGATACCTGCTCCTGGTGGCAGTGTCAGCACTCACTAGTGAATGCTCCTCTGTAACTGATGACCCATAACTCGCTGTCACAAGCTCACACTACGACTCCCCAGAGGCGCCGAGCATGGAATTCTTGCTCGTTACCTAGGTGACAGATGCGTCGGTATTTATAGATTTCAGTTTAAAACGGTTGGATTTTAAAGAATAAGTGAGGAAGGTGCCCCACGAACCCCCCAAGGGACGGAATAATTCACCCTCGATCTGGCGTTCGTCAAATGCGCAGGTGGAGCCTGGATGTAGTGACTTACACCTCGTTTTCACCAGGGGGCGGCGAGCCAAGAGCAGCGCCGAGCCAAGGGTCTGGCTTGGCTCTAAGACCACGTGCACGAGCCGAGCCATGAAAGTATTTGGTAAGTAAATCATGCAACGAGCATTACGTCAAAATATGATAAAGTCGCTTTAAAATTCAAAGAAGTTCACATCTGGGCTACGTGGAGGCGTTTCACCACAGCAGAGCAGATTAAATCACTGCACTGGGAGACGTTTATTGAAGGAAGAGATTTATAAATCTGAGCTTAGAAACATTCACGCCGTCCCCACCAGGGGCGTAACACAGGCCCCCGCAGCCCCCGCGGTGCGGGGGTGCCCCTAAGCTCCAGGGGCCCCCTCGGCACAGTGCTCTGGCCCGGGAGCTCCTGATTGAGCCTGGAGGGGACCCCCACCCCTCCACGTGCATTACAGGGGGGGCCCCTCAAGTTTCGTTACGCCACTGGTCCCCACCCCCCTGCAATGCCCTTGGTGAGCCAAGAGGCGCGTCAGGTGTCACGCGCACCCTACCTGTGGCCTGAATCCTTGTTTTACAAGGGGCCTCGTTATAGTCTGTTGAATGAGACATTCACATCCTGACTCACCTATTCCAAGGTGAGCGCTTATAGAAAAGGGAGGCATGGGCAAGTAAAACACCTGCCGAGGATCACAGCTTGATCAGGCGGGAAGCCCATTCATTCCAGTTCTCCGGTTTCACATTGTGCAACTCAACCAGCAGCTGAATATCTCTATCTCCTTTACATCGCAGTTAATGCTTGTCTTTAATTCTTGGAGCATGAGGTTACAGGGGTGTCGTGTCGTGGTTGGGGCCTAACTCGGCCAACAATACGACACGTGAGTCAATGCTAGAGTGATGGCTAGTACGTGACTAACTCCGTTACGCACGTCTGCCCCTTTTATTCATTTCTACACGCTGGCCAGGCGTACGCCGGGCCAGCCCAACAGAGTTACGCCCGAGGGGGTTTCACCACTTTCACTCTCCCTCGGCGTTCTGCTTAGTGCAGTCCGGGCCGCGACATTACATTCCTCCTTCACCCAGAGGATAACAATGAATAATGAATATATACAAAAAGGGGGGGGGAAACAACAACCCCAAACATCAACACATTTCGTGGTCCATAACGAACAACAGATCACAGAAACGGTCTTACTTGGTCAGCAGATTGCAGCATACTCTTCAGCGGGGGACGTGGCAACAGGCCACAAAGTCTCGGTACTTCTGGGACGGCTTCGGACAGGGCCGCAGACTGTACCTGCTCTGGCTGCCCCTTACTGCGGAGTCAGGCGGTGCCTCCCCACTTTGGCTGCTGTCCACAGCCACATGTCCTGAGTCCAAATCACTGGCCAGGGCACCCGTCCGGGTGGCCGTGCCGTGTCCACTGTTCACAACGGGTAGCGCAGGGTCTTCTCGCTCCGACGAAGTCTCTGGTGGACCTTCGGGGGTATCCGTCGCGGGCTCGCTCCTTGGCAGGGAACCTTCGTCATTGTCCTCCGGAACTCTCCTGAAGAAGGATACATTGCGGGTCACCATTTCGTTTCCTCTGGACGCTGTCACCATCGTGCCTTTGACCTCGGTGATGATCCATGGATGTAGCTCGAATGGCAGCCTGAACTTTCCACCTGGGTGGCGGTCTCGCACTAGTACACGGTCGCCGACCACTAAACTGCTCTCCTTCGCATGTCGCCTCTGGGATGCGTCTTGGTTCGACTTTGTCCGCCTGGCAAGTGACTGGTTCGGGGAACCCGTGACTCAGCCCACACTGGGTGATGCGGGATGGTGTCCGTTACGGCACGACCAAAACACAACCTGCTTGGGGAGATACCGGTGGTGCAATGGGGTGTGAGCCGGTACTCTCTTAGGAACTGATATATTGCTTGCTCCAGGTTACGGCCATCAGCCGTTGCAATTTGGATTGCCTTGTTCAACGTACGCATCAGACGTTCCACTTCGCCATTCGCTTGGGGCCACCTCGGCGTTACGCGGCGATGCTTTATCCGGTGAGACGCAAGGTATTCGGCAAGCTCGGCACTGGTGAACGGAGGCCCGTTGTCCGTCCTGATCTCTCCAATGAGCCCGTGGGTGGCCATGAGCTTCTCTAGCTTCGGGATGACTTCACTTGCCGCCGTGGAAGAGACGAATTCGACTTCTGGGTAACGGGAGAAATAGTCGACTACAACCAGCATGTATTTACCTCCTGGTAGGCTACCAAAGTCGGCGCTCGCTCTTTCCCAGGGAGCTGTAGGGCCTGCTTCGGTGATGATCGGTGCGGGCTTGGTGGGCAGGCTGGTTGCTAGACAAACAGGACAGCGTTGAACGACCAATTCGATCTGCCGGTCGAGGCCGGGAAACCAGACTTTGCTTCTCAGGCGACTCTTCGACTTCACCACTCCCTGGTGTGCTCCATGCGCTAAGAGGGCCGCTCGCTGGGTGAGGCTCTCCGGAAGGACCAGGCGCGGGCCTCTCAAGAGACAGCCGTCGGCTGACACGGACAGTTCGTGACGTACCAGATAGAGAGCTTTCAGCGTGGCCTGGGCAGTCGCCGTACGGAATTGCGTCGGGCATTGCAGCGGCTTCCAGTTGGCCGATGCGACCGCCTGGATGGCCACCTGAAGGCAGTCGTCTTCTTTCGTGGCTAGCACCACGTCTGCCAGTGACATCGGCAGGGGCCTGGACCGCTCCACGATCATTCTGACGTAGTCTTCCGTGGCTGCCGCCTCAGCTGCTTCTGGCCCGGTGACAGGACGAGCGTGCCGTGACAAAAGGTCCGCCGGATTCCGGGTACCGGGCTTGTACTCCACAGTGAACTGGAATTCTTGCAGCTGTAGAACCCATTTTTCGATGCGCGGCGGAGGACGTGAGGATGACCCTTGAAACAGGGGAAGGAGGGGTTTGTGGTCTGTGATGACAGTGAAGGGGTGTCCGTACAGGTAGATTGGAAATGGCGGCACCCCCACAGGATCGCGATGGCCTCCTTTTCGATTTGGGAGTAGCGTTGCTCCGTGGGGGTGAGTGTCCTGCTGGCGTAGGCAACAGGGGCCCATTCTCCACAGTCCAGCTGTTGTGCCAGCACCGCTCCTAGCCCAGTTGGGCTGGCATCCACTACTAGTTGCGACTCGTGCCTGGGGTCAAAAAACACTAGCGTCGTATCAGCAGAGAGGTCGGCCTTCGTGTTCCGAAACGCTTCCTCCTGTTCTGTTTCCCAGGTCCAGTGGCTGGAATGTCTCGTGAGTTCTCGCAGCGGTCCTGTTAGGTCAGATAGATTTTGGATGAAACGCCCGCAGTAGGTGACCATCCCTAAAAAACTGCGGACTCCAGATACGGACGTTGGGGCAGGAGCCTCCTGTATGTCCTTGACCTTGTCCGGGTCCGGGCCAATGCCTTTGTCCGAGAATCGGTATCCGAAGAAACTGATGTCACGTCTCAGGAACTCGCACTTTTCCCGGTGTAGGGTGAGGCCTTTGTCCCGTAGGCGAGCGAACACTGCTTGGAGGCGCAGGAGGTGTTGCTCCAGCGTGGGGGAATGCACGAGGATGTCATCCCTTACGTTAAGAACGCCGTCCAGGCCTTGGAGGACGTTCTTCACAATGTTCTGGAACACCTCAGCCGCACTGGATATCCCAAAGTTTAAACGAGTGTATCGCCAAAGCCCTGCATGGGTAGAGAAGGCCGTGATGGGCCTTGAGTCCGGGTGGAGAGGGACCTGATGATATCCGGAACGGAGGTCCATTTTCGAGAACCACCGGGACCCTGCAAGCTCTCCGATTATGTCATCCACAGTCGGGGTCAGGTGTCGCTCCCGTTTGATGGCAAGATTCGGGATCCTCATGTCCACACAGATTCGGACTGCGTTTGGCTGCTTTGGCTTCTTTGCGACGACGATGGGCGATACCCACGGGGTGGGGCCGGTCACTCGCTCGATAATCCCTGCTTTTTCCAGGAGACGTAACTCGGCCTCCACTTTGGGGCGAAGATGGAAGGCGATTCGTCGGTGTCGGAGGGCCACTGGCGCAATTGATTTATCGATATGCAGCTGGATGGCTGGTCCCTTCAAACAGCCGATGCCTTCGAAGAGGGAGCTGAAGTCTCTTAGCAGCCCACCGAGGTCCTGGGCGTGCACCGTGAAGGCAAATTGGATGAGATTGAGGTCTTGGGCGGTGCGGCAGCTGAGCAGGAACCCGGCTCCTTCCTGAGACACATACACCTTGGCTTGCTGCTGAGTGTCTTCGTGGGAGAGGTCAGCCTGGAAGACTCCGCATAGGCGAAGGGGGCTTGAGTCCCAAACGCATAGACTTGTATTCTGGTTTCGCGGAGCGGGGAGGGTTCGATAACCCCCGGTATACGCTGGCGGCCATGAGATTGATCGTGGCACCGGTGTCAATTAGCGCGGCCACTGCCTGGCCTTGTACGTCGATTTCGCACATTGGCGTGGCGTGCTGAGAGGCTGAGAGAGAGTGCAGCATTCGGACTACGTGGACTGTGGTCTCTTCGTCGTCGTCCATATCGCTGCTGTGCGGGTCGTCGGGGAGTGGGCCGAGTGCTCGGACTTGCCGGCGTGGGCCTCTCGCCGTCCCTCTCCGTGACGAGCGGCATACTTTCGAGTAGTGGTTTAGTCTCCCGCAAGCACTGCAGGTTTTCCCGCTCGCGGGGCAGGCGCCTTCATGGGGGTAAGGGCCTCCACACCACCCACATGGTCGGTTCTTCTGGGGCTGCTTGGGTGGCTGCGGTGTGGGCAAGCTGTCTTTCGCCCGCGGGTGTCGGGCATCTGTCCGGATGGCGCACACTGGTTCTTCCTTGACCGTCACTGCCAGCCTGGCTTCCATATGTGCCGCCCTCGCCTTGGACAGTTCCTTGGAGCGACCCAACGTGAGGATGTCCCTCATTGGCATGTTGTGGGCCTCCAACACGCGTTCCCGCAACTTCGATGATGCGCAGCCTTGGATAAATTGCGCCCTGACTTCATCGTCTTCATCTGGGAGGGTACATGTGCCCGCTAGCTCCTTGAGCCTCGCGTGGAAGACATCCACTGACTCGTCCGGCTGTTGGCGTGCCTGGCGGAGAAGGAACCGTTCGTAATCCGGGTTGGCGAATGGCTCAAAATGGGCGGTAATGGCGTCACGCATCGTGGCGTAGTTCCTGGGAGGGCCATTTTCGCGCACCGTCTTCGCTATCTTGTGTATGTCCGCCCCTCCAAGGTGAAGCAGCATGGGGCGACGTCGCGGCGCTGGGATGTCCGCCGCATCGAAGTATGTTTCCAGGCGCTCCACCCACACTCGCCACCTGGCCGCTTGGGAGGGTGGCGGACCAGTGACGACGAAAGGCTCCAGGTGCGGAACTGTCACCATGAAAGCAGGTGAGTAGGCGGGGTCGTGCTAGGGCTCGCACTCGTGGAAGAGGTGCGTGGTGGGCGCGTGTTGGCCGGTCCGCAGAGTGACCCGATGAGACTTCCTGGCAGTGGCTGTGGGGTGGCGCCGAAACCAGTCGCTGGCGCGTGTCGCAGGGATGTAGGGTCTATTGGAGCGTGACAGGCCAGCTGTGAGGCGGCGGGAGGCCGAGGAGACGATGGGGGCCTGGGCAGCAGCGTCGCACCTCCTCCTAGGCCGGGCAGCGCAGGCGGTGGGCCGCTGAAAGGGCCGTGATGGGGTGAACACCCGCTGATGCACAGGGCGCCCTCGCGCCTGACTGCGCGCGCGGGGGCACTCACCGGGCTGACAAGAGGTGGCTGCTGGTGGTGCTGCGGCTGAGAGGTAGCGGCCGCGGGTGAGGAAAGGCGCAGTCCGGCATGCGCACTGGCTGCGGTGCGGCAGGTGACAGGCCTTGGTGGCGGGCGGCGGAGCCAGCAGGGTGGCGTGGAGGCCGCCGGCGCTTGGTAGCGCGTGCACTCGTGGAGGCAGAGGACTAGCGCGAGGCACACTCGAGCGCTACGAGGGGTGAGACCACTCTCGTCGCCAATGTCGTGTCGTGGTTGGGGCCTAACTCGGCCAACAATACGACACGTGAGTCAATGCTAGAGTGATGGCTAGTACGTGACTAACTCCGTTACGCACGTCTGCCCCTTTTATTCATTTCTACACGCTGGCCAGGCGTACGCCGGGCCAGCCCAACAGAGTTACGCCCGAGGGGGTTTCACCACTTTCACTCTCCCTCGGCGGTCTGCTTAGTGCAGTCCGGGCCGCGACATTACAAGGGGGTAGCAGGCAGAATCCACCTGAACTCTTAGCTCTGAGGTCGGACTGGCCTAGCGGGCAGTCTGGCAGTGCCAGAAGGGCTGGTCTCACGGGTCGGGGTGTGCGCCAGTGTTTCGGCTGGATACACCTGCTTTATAGTCTGGTGGGACGGGTTTTACTGGCGATTTCCCTGGTATTACCACACACATTGCCGACACCAAGCACAAATGTCTGCGGCCTCCCATACCTTGCGAAGTACCTACACACCGTGGCCTACAAGTTCAAAACGCCCCAATTTGCAGAACGTTGCCCACTTTTTTCCCAGCAGATTTACTAATGGGCGGGGCCACTTTTATTTTGCTGCTTGGGCCTCTCTTCTGTCCCAGTCCGACCCTGTTGGCTCGTTTTGGGCTCATGGATTCGTGAGCACCCCGAGCCGAGCTGGAGCCAGGCATTTGGTTGGAGCTTCCAGTGGCTTGCCCACCTCTACCTTTCACTCCTCCCTCTCAAGCTAAACGGGGGTGGGAGCGGGGGGGGTGTTCAGGTCAGAAGAAATATCAGTGCTGCTGGCTGAACTTTCCACCGCACAGAATTTGCACATTCAGACTGCTGCGGCTTTAGCACGCATGTGTGCAGATGTTCGCCCTGCATGGCTACGGTAAAGCTGTAATTCCAGATTGCTATACAAATAGACTGCTAGTTTGCAATCTACAAGCACACACAGCATGCAGCTAGTAGCATCGTTACTATAGGATACCCCGCCTGTATTTTCACAAAACTCTACACCAGTGGTTCTTAGCCTGTGGTCCGAGGACCCCTGGGGTCCACGACTGTTTAGAAAATTAAATAATATTAACAGATTAATAAGGTGTATATAAGCATAATGTACAACTGAGATTTTTTAAAACATTCTGGAAATATGAAGGAATTTGAAATTGGAGGCTAGAAATGAAGCTTGTCCCTCAGATTGATTCGTGGTAGCAGCGCAAGTGCAGCAAACGGCATATAGTTTGGACGACCAGTGGCCTCAACTGAATTTAGTAAAGCCCCAACCCTTCCTTTAAAATTTAGATTTTTTATATTTGTTTGTGAATTAGATAACATATTTCATTTGTCCTCCTAGGACTGGTGCTTGCGAAGCGACGGATTGCCATCTCGTGGCTAAGCCGCTGCCCACCCAAACCGGCGCAATGGGTACAAGACGTAAAGGAATGGGCGACAGCCGAGGTGATTCGAATGCAGCAGACCAGGCGAGATGAAAAGTTAGAGGACGACGTGCAGGCTTGGAGGGCAATAGTGGGAGAGTTGACAATCGGTGGGGTTGAAAAAGAAGCACACGAGGAGGTTGGGGGAGCGCACAATCGGGTGATGGGCCAGATGGCGGCCAGGAGCCAGTGGTGACCAGCCCTTAAAAACATATCGGGCATTGAATGGGTACGGACTGGAAGGTAAATAACGAGGACATATACAATGCTGGGGACGCATACTAGACATGGCGGGGGGGGTTCTAGTTGAGGGTGGGGGGGGCATGGAGGGGGGTTTAGTAAACACTGTTGGGTTTCCAAAGTTTGGAGGCATGGTCCAAGGTAGACACCCTTGGGGTTGGAATCCGACGAGGTAGCACGCATGACAATAGGCATGATGTCTGTGTAGGTTCGATTGTTGTACCTATCTGGAGTGTAATCAGATCATTGCTCCTACGTCTATGATAATCCACTACTCCTGCCGACTCTGTAAGGTTTGTTACAAATGTCAATAAAGATATATTAAAAAAAAAAAGATAACATATTTCATAATTTCTACATTTCTGTGATGAATGTGTGTTTCTGTATTTCTTATGTATTGTGGTTCAAATGATCAACAATGCTTAGGCGGGGGTCCCCGGCTTCCAGCAATTACTCAGTGGGAGATCTGCTGAGTCCAATTCATGATTCAGTGGGGTCCCCAGCAGTCAAAAGGTGAAGAACCACTGCTCTACACTGGAAGTAGTAGGAAGCCGTAATGTTATTAACATGTTTGGTGTTATTAACATGTTTGGTGTTATTTCCAGAGTTGTTAGCAGGGTGAGCGGCCTGACCATAATACCCCAGTGCGAGGCCTCTGCAGGCACGCCTCTCTGCTTGCAGGAGTGGCCGGTGCTCTTTGGAAAAGCTTGGTGCTGGGCATCAACAGGGCTAGTAGTAAGTGCAATATAAATACTCATGCCATACCTAAACCTTATAAACACACTGCGGTGGGGTGGCACCTCCATGCTCCTTCTGTGAGTGTGTTCCACACAGCACATTGCGATCACGGAAACATCGAGAGTTCAGTGGCACTGAGAGTACGGGTGAATCACAGAGGGCCTTACCTCAGCAGGTTGTTTCTAATATCTAGTGGGTTAGTCTGTTTGGAAACACTCTCAAATGTTGGTAGATGGGGGGAAGGGGGTTAAGCTCCACACATTTGAAAGGATTTGTTCAGGCTCAAACCAAGTTATTAAGTCTGGAAGCTGGCTGAGGACAGACAGGACAGTCCTGAGCACATAACCTTAGCGCTTTTTGAATTGATAAAATCCCTTTTAGCCTCGCAACAGCCCTTCTCCATCACAAGATGGCTCATTTGTATTTAAACTTAGTTTAGAGGACATCTGGTGGCTGCCTGCAGAACTGCAGCCCAGCCACGTGTCCCTGTAATCTCTCTGAGGACATCTGTGGGCTATCTGTGGTACTGCAGCCTGACATTATGATGCGTTGAGATTGTCTACGGCTTTCTGAGGAACTGCAGCCCAATGTTTACTTTTATTTCATGTTTTTATTTTCTTGTGCTTTTGTATAGCACAAAGCAGACCTCCAGGGCAGCAGAGTTCTTTACAGGTTATAGAAGAGTCTACAGTCCAGAACCAGAATGCCAAGACAGTCAGGCTCATAAACTTCAGTTCTACTTGAAAAACACCATGACAGCATGTACTGTTTCAAGCCTCACTGTCCATCTGTCCAGTAACTAAGCAGAGTGATGACCAGGGGTCAGCCAGAGGGACAATGTGCTCGACAACAGATAAGATTAGGTAGTACACGCAAAGTCTTTGTGACAGAAAACTCCAGGCCTTTTATACGCACTCTAGGCCTCAATCATAAAGATAAACTTACATTTTTGTGTAACTTTACGATTGTTTGCTATTCACAAAGAGATTTACGAGTAGCATCTTTATGAGTGAGGAGTCTCCACACATAAAAAGATAGATCTTGGTATGTGCTGAGACTCTGATCCAGCGCGACTAATACAATTTCCTCTCCTATGGACATAGCATCCAGGTCGGAAACACTCCTTTCCACGACTATACCAATATGACGGTGGGGCCCATAACACCGCATATACATTCACTCACTCAAATATTCCCTGGATCTCATCCACTTCTACCTAAGAGAGAAAATTAAATGACTGCTGGAAGAGAACGGGATACCTTTTTACAGTTGACAAGATAACTAGTTAAACATCGTACATAATTAGATTTTAATCCTGTCAATTTCTAAAACACCTTAGGTATTCCGCTCATTGGTCGATGGACCAACTAGTAGGAATCAGTTGATGGTGATTAAGACCAGCTCAATCACTTTAACCTATTAAACATTTTCATTTATTATTGAGCTAAAGAACCACAGACTCGTAGTTTTAATTGTAATAAAGTTTATCTAATTAATTAGATGCATAGAAAAGTCTCCAATTTATTAATCAATTTAATACATTTATTAGCATTTTAATAATAAAATTCAGAGAATTTATGCATACCCTTTTAGATGGAAAAATAAAGTTCGTCACAGCAGATCACAGCATAGCATTCCCAAAAACTGACTGACTGTCCCGCTAAACAGGCCTCCTCGACGGACCACCAATACAGGTTTCCCGCATCGATCTCGTTCCTTCCCAGTCAGATTTAAAGCAAGAGATTAATTAATTTTTAAAAGAATATGGCCTATAGAAAATAGCAGCGATTCTCCAGCGTCAAAGTTCTGTGCTCAAAAATTATGTATGAATATACAGGCTTTCTGCCACAATCTCGTTCTTTCTCAATCAAAATTAAGAGTAAAAGATTAATCGTATTAAAAATATAAAGGCCTATAGAAAAATAGCAGTGGCTTCTCCAGCGTCAGCGTCCAGTGCTCAATAAAAATATGTAAAAAAAAGCGCTCCTCCTACTTAAGAGTAGGTCCTCTTATACCCTAATACTAGCTTACTAAACAGAAATGTTTCAATCTTTGGGGGCGAGATTCACGCTAATTGGTCCATTGGAGGGGTGGCAAGCATCTTCTCATTGCCCTCCTTGTTCAAACCAGTTCCGAAAATGTTTATAATTTTGTCCTTTCACACGGTTTTAGGACATTACCAATTCGATGGACAGTTCATCTTTTGTAGCTTCTTTTGTAACTTTATTAAAGCAGTTCATTGTTAATTCACGGCTGCATCTTTAGTTCTCATGTATTTCTTGCTGTGTCCCTTTTTGGCACTCATTCTGGCGACAGGTCATGGTGACCTTGCTCCTTTTCATTCTGAGCTCTGCTTTCGGATCACATGATCATTTCCACAGTGTTCTCCCAATTGGAAGCCATTTTGCACTTGCGCATTTAGCCCATCTGCCTCGGCAGCCATTTTCACAGCGCGGCCTAGCAGGCCTGAACGAACTATTATGAAAACAAACACAATCATAATTAAAACAAAGAAAATTAGCCTTTTCGTTTCCCACCCGTCATTCTACGTACCCCAATTAGGTGTTACCTAGCCAAAGCGCCATATAAAGCTATATTTTACTCACCATCCGCATACTTTTGCCACGATAATGATTTACTTACATAACACAAATCATGCGACATTATTTTAATTAATACACAAACCATTATGTTATTACTATTTCACGTTGACAAGCGTTAGTAGGTTATCTTTTGAACATGAATTGCGGTTACCCTTATAAAAAATGTCTATTAAAGTGTTGATTAGTCATCACACAATTAATAGTCGTTAATTATTAGCATTAATGTTAGGGTGTTCAAACTTTTCTTATTTACCTTGCTCCATCAACTCCCCCCTTTGGTGATTTTTTAATATCACCACAAAAACCCATGTTACACAATTTTACTGATAGCGTTGTTTCTTGTCCATTTGCTTCTTGTTAGTTTTACACCTCTGTATCCTTTTCATCTTGTCTTTTTGTTCTCTCATACATGCTTTCTTTTAGTTCTTCCAGTTCTATTTCACCTATTTCTCGTTCTCTTTCTTTATTTATCTTATTTTCTCTTTTCATTTTGTTTTGTCTTTTTCTCCGTTTAATACATATAATAACAAATTTTAAGAATAACACTACAAAAATTACCACTGTTGCTGATACCAAAACTTTCCCTACAATAGAACTACCTATTTCAGTGAACCATTTTGGTATTGAGGAAAACTCTTACTAAGCTTCTCCCAAGCACTTTCAACCTCCAGTGGAACAAGTTCTTTGTGCAAATTTGTAATATTCTTTATATACTTTTGTATATTTTCACTTTTATCCGGAATGTAAGTGCAACAATGTTGGACTTTCAGCATTCCACAGACTCCTCCCTCTTTGCCAAAAAGAATGTCAAGGGCAAGTCGATTTTGCATTACCATAGCTCTTATGGCAACCATCTCGGTATTTACCATCAAGAACCCTCCAGCAGTATTCGTTGATAAACGATCTACTACTGTGGACAATTTCCGAATTTTAAATGCATTCAAAGATATTCCCACTGCTGGTATCATTGCTCCAAAAATGTCACCCACTATTTCTGAAAAACTTTCCCTTTTTCTACGTGTGAATGTTGCACCCATTTCATGTGTTCCTTTTTCTTCTTTATCTACATGAAAGATTTTTGGAAAGACCAGGCCTAAGTAGCACGACCCATACCAATGGTCCGGCAACCTGTAATAAGCTTTGTTTCCACATATATAATAGATCCCTGGAAATATTGGATCTTTTCCTCCTTTGAATCCCCATCCTCCTAATATTTTATAATTGTCTCGGCAGTCACTGGAACCCACGAAATAGTTGTCATACCTAGTTCTATCTCTACTAATGCACAACTTTCCCTGTTGGGGCCAATCTAAAGTCATAGCTGCATTTGTCCTTTTCTTATCATTACTTTCTCTTTCAAATGTCCATAGTGGTGTTTTCATCTCCTCCTCTACTACTTTTCTTTGAAATTTTACTCTTCTGCTTTCTACCATCTCTAAAAATAGCTTTTCCTCTTTCTTTAACTCACAAGTGAGGTTATGTTTAACTACATCATCTAATGTCAATTCTTTATTTTCTAGGAAAAATTCACCAAATATCTTTGCTACCTTCACTTTGTTTAATTCAGGAATTATAGGAATTTCTGCAAAAATCTTATTTATGTCAGTATAATAATATTCTAATCTACCTGTTTTATAAAACAAACTAGCTAAGACACTACATGTTATTCCATACGTTAAAGGAAGGTGATGATAGGTCACACCTTCTGAAACGGACGCAGGTAATTGCATACAAACATAACAATCTCTTACATCCATAGTTTCTACATATTCATATAATAATTTTGTGAAAACGTTCTTTGAAAAATCTGTTATAGATCTGTCCTTAGGTAACTCTGCACTATCTACTAGTGTTGCTGTGTTCTGTATGCTATCCTTCTTTATGTTGTTCTCTAATATGGACGTTTCTTCTACAGCTAATCTAATTGGAATGGTGATTGCTAAAATGAGCCATACAAACATTAATAAACCTGTACAAAAGAAACACATTCTCACACCATCTACGTAAAAACGCACATCTATTCTCTATGTCTACCATCTTGTTCTACTACCTATGTATATTTTTGTACAGCAAATGTGTCACCACACCTCTGAATGACGTTTCAGCCACTCTACTTTCTCACTTTGTCTCGTTTTGTACTCTCTTTAGTTCTTCTCAGAACTCTTTCTTGTCTTATTCAGGTTTTTATTGTCTATTCCAGCTCTTCTTTTCAATCTCTTCAAACTTGTTGCACTTCACTTTCACCCATTTGTTTGTAGCTTTTGTTCAGGATTATCGTGAGTTATTTCTTCTTCCTTGATATCAGTTAGTGCGATGTATAGCCATTCAGGTGACTTATATTTCAAATTAGCTTTCTTTACTCTTTTTGTTTTCTGTAATTGTTTTCCACTTTGTTTTTCTTGTTCCTTTTGACTTGTTATCTCATTTACTTGTTCTGCATTATTTTTGTTTATCTTTATGATTTTGTCTCTCAATCTTTTGACTTCGTGGGGCCAATTATCTCCTTTTCTCGGCCTTTTCGGTTCACTTTCTTTTTCTTCTCGTTCAGCTCTCCAAGTTCTTTTTCTTGGTCCTAGTCTCTGTTTTCTTTCTCCTTCACTTTCTTCTGATTCTGTTTCAGACTTTACTTCATTCCCTCTTATTTTGAACTTTATGATTTCACCTTCTTTGTCTTGCTCTTTTTCTTCCTGTGTCTTTTCTGTTTGATCACTTGTTTCTATCCCTTCTCGAGGTTCTTCCGGATTTTCGTTGATCTCTCTATCTGGTTCTATATTTCCCTGTTCATTTGTTTGTGTATCTGTCCCTATTGCTCCTCGAATGTCTTCCGAATTTTCTATCTCTCTATTTGAATCTATCCCTGCCTTGTCTACTTTGACAATTTCTGTAGGATTTTTATCATAACTTGTGCTTGGCTGTTCATTGTCACTGTCTTTTTGTTCAGTTTCTTCGTTTATGATGTCAAATTTCCATTTATTCTTTAGCTTTTCACCACAATCTGATAGATCTGTATCGGATCCTGAACTGGTGTCTGATATTTCCAGATGTCGACTTACAGGTCGATCTTCAAGTTCTGGAACTCTCGCTATTTCAAATTCTTCTTCATTTGTTAGACTTGTACTTGGATCTTCCAGATGTCGACTTTCAGGTCGATCTTCAAGTTCTGGAACCCTGTTTGTTTCTTCTTCTGCCTTGGATGCTGAACTGGTATCAGATATCTCCAGATGTCGACTTACAGGTCGAGCTTCAGGATCTGGAACTCTGATGGTGTGGCTGGCATGTACCCAGTTTTTCACTCCTGCACATTTGACTGCAGTTGTTGTAACCAGGATCACCTGTCGTGGTTGGTCCCAGCGAGGAACCAAACAGTTTCTTCTTCTGTGGACTTTTATGCGGACCCAATCTCCTGGATTCAAATCATGAGCTGGTTTTCTTTCAAGAGTGGTCGCATCCGGTCCAACCAGATGAAACACAGAATGTACCACATCAGCCAATCCTTTGCAATAATCCATTACGAGATCATCAGTTATAGCCAATAGTTTGTTGACAGGTACATGAGCTTGTCTCATTGCTCGTCCCATGATAACTTCGTGGGGACTCAGACCTGTTTTCCTATCAGGTATGCTTCTGATAGTCATCAGTACCAGGGGAAGGGCATCTGGCCATTTCAGTCCTGTGGCTTGACACATTTTCCCTAACCTATTCTTTATTGTTCCATTCACTTGTTCTACTACTCCAGAAGCCTCTGGTCTGTATGCACAATGCAATTTCTGTTGAATACCAAGAGCCTCACATATCAGTTGAATTAGTTCATTCTGAAAATGTGTTCCTCTATCTGTTTCAATCGTTACCGGAAAACCATACCTTGGAATGAATTCTCTTAGCAAAAGCTTTTCTACTGTAATTCCATCATTCCTTCTGGTCGGATAGGCTTCCACCCAACGAGAAAACAAACAAACGACCACTAGAACATACCTCAGTTTATTGCTTGGGTGCATTTCTATAAAATCCAATTGCATTCTCGTGAAAGGACCACCTTCTCGTCCTATTGTTCCTAAACTCACTACCGTCTTCCTTCCTGGATTTATCTGTTGGCAGATAAGACATCTTTGACAAAGACTTTCAGCTATGGCTCTGAATTTTGGGTTATACCAGGTTTGCCTAAAAAGTCGAATCATTGCATCTCTTCCAATATGAGCTTGACCATGGTACATCCCTTCCATGTCAGAAATCATGCTATCAGGCATAACTGGTCTTTCGTCTCTATAAACCCAAACATCATCTTCTTCCCTTTTTCTGCATCCTGATAAGTCTCCCTTATCACTGATTGCATTAACCAGTGTCTGATCTGCGTGTACCAAAACCGATCCCCTTCCGGAATCACAAAGTCTGCACACAAGGTTTCAAATGGGATAGGGCCCTCTGCATCAATCAAGTGGCCTATGGACCAGCATCCTGCCTGTTGCCAAGCTTTGAACAGCGTGCTATCCAGACCTGGAGTAAAGTCCCAATTTCCCACTACCGGAGTTAAAGGGGAAGGCAACATTGTAAGTCCCCTCCGAGTCGCCAGACTGTCCCATGCCCTCAGGATATAGAAGCTAAGAGCTCTCTTAGGGCCGAGGCAATGACACAGTTCTTCCCTCTTGAAGGGATGAGATGACGCATATAAAGCTGGCACAGAGATGAATTGCCCCATGTGAAAAGGCGTGACTACCTTGGGTAGGAAGGCTGCTTTTGTCTCGAGAACCATTTTATCTGAAAAGAAGGATGTGTATGGTAGAACGATTGCTAATGCCTGGAATTTACTCACTCGCCTGGCCGATGCTATAGCGATGAGGAATGTTGTTTTGATGATAAGTTGGCACAACGGGCTCCAGGGGGAGACCGAACCATATACTAAAAAAATGGTATAACAACAACGACTTCAATAGACACAGGGCCTAGAGCACGTAGAATCGCTGGGACCCCAAGGAACCACCCAAGGCAGTGACACAGGGCGCCCACGGAGGACGGGTACAGTGAGGAAACAAGACCGCGTGCTCCGTGCAACTCTATGGGAAAGTCGCGGTTGGAAAATTACAGATTAAGGACTCTTCTAGGAGGACTTCAAGCAAACCCTTTGGAACATAAGAGGTTCTAAGGCCAGCACCCTTGTGAGTACCGAGGTACCCGTGTTACCTATCCCAGAGGAGCCGGGTGCATAGGGGTCAAGTGGTGTCAGAAACCTCCGTCGTTTTCAATGGAGAGCTGCAAGAAAGTACTGCTGCCAGGAAGGCGAAGAGTGTCCGGTGGAATCCAAGCCTGGATCCGAGGTGAGAAGAACCTGAAAGCAGAGGGGACAGAGTCTGGGTCACTACAGGTGACCAGGGGATCGGTAGTCGAATGCCCACCGATGTCGGGTGCTTCAGGTGAAGAGAAAGGATGTTTGTCTCTGCAGCCACGGGGACCAGGAGACGTCGACGATGACCAGGGTCCAGAGGTGAGCTGTCCCACGAAGGATGTCGAGAGCTGAGGGGTCAGTGTGCGGCTGGAGCACCAACAAGCCTTGGCAGCGGCAACCCACGCAGGCAGAGGAAACAGGTTACGGTGTGGAGCAGCAAGGTCCAGGGGACTCTCCAAGCAATGGAAAGTCAGGGAATGTCTGGAGCAACCAGGGAAGCCCAAGAACAAACAAGATGACCCTCACCAGGACCCACAGGCCAACGGACCAGGGATTGCGAGGAGACCTCGAGCGAATTTACAAAGCACCAGCCCACAGAGCACTCCTGGAGTGGAGGCCGGATATCTTCGGTGCAAATGGTGCTCGGAGTCAGGACTACACGTAGTCCAATGCACAGGCTAAGGGATTGCGAACAAGCATATGCACTTGCAAATAGACGCGGTGCACAGGGGTACGGGTTGCACGGCACCCACCAGGGATACTGGTCTCAGAATCGCTGAGAGATCAGATCTACCTCGGGGACCTTCGGGAACCCACCTCCTGTGTTGCAGAGATCTTTGGAGTCCGCAGGAGCACTGGAGATGCAAGCCGGTCAGATGCGCTTAGGTGCCTGCTGCTGCAGGGGAGTAACTCCTTTACTCCAATGGAGATTCTTCTGTCGTCCAGCGAAGTGTAGACCGTTGAAGTACTTGGTTTCTTTGCAGAGTCTTGTCCAGGTATAATCTAAAGTCCTGTGATCAGGTTTCCCACTTTATACCCAGGGAAGGGGTTGGACTGACTCTGGGGGCCCTCCTAGGGGAGGGGCAGGACAGAGGGGTGGCTACACCCATGTCCTTTGTCTAGTTTCTCGCCAGAGCAGGAGCCAAGCCTGGACTATGCACAGGGACACCAAATGTGCGCCCAGTGCAGACTTTCTGGCACTCTAAGAGTGCACCCACCCAGCCCCAATACTCTAAACCCTGTCTGGGAGGTGGTCACACCTCCCTGTGACAGGAAACCTATTGTCAGGCCTTCCTCTGCTCGAGCTTGGCTCAGCAGCAGGAGGGCAGACTCGTAGTCTGTGGCTGGCAGCATCCATTTTGTGCTGCCCAGGTCGAGAAAGCTGGTACCGGGTAGACCGGTGACCCATAGTAGTGGTTCTACAAGGGAGGAATCATACCTCCCACACCAGTTACTGGTGTGGAGGTATGATTCCAAGGTGTTTGACACCAAACACAACATGTTTCTAAGCAGCCGTTTTAAAGTTAGCATTTACCGCGAGGTTATAATGCACTTAAGTATATATGGTTTGGCTGCATCACAGACAACCCCGGGGAATGGATTCCAAAGGCTGCAGAGGGGCCCTACTCATGCAGGGGCACCCTCTCACATAAAACCCAGTACCCTGCCTTAAGAATTGATAAGGCCTGCCATAGGGGTGACTGATAGGTTTATATGTGTAGTGATTTAGAATGGATATAGTGAACCTATATCTCCAGTAAGGGGTGCATGCACCACCTTACACAGGCTGCAGTAGCAGACCTGTGGTGTCATTTTGAATGGCCTCTCAGGGGTGGCACAATACATGCTTCAGCCCATGCGAGGCCTCTGGGGTACCTATGCCCTGGGTACATGGTGTACCATATACTAGGGACTGATAAGGGTTCCCCAGTATCCAATCTGGAGTGTACCTAAAGTACATGTATGCAATTTATAGGAGAAAGCAGATAGACTGGGGTCCTGAATAGCAGGATCCCAGTCAGACTAGGCCAAAAACAGTGAGACATCAGCAAAAAGTGGGGGTAACTATAAGAAGCAGATCCTACTCTCCTACACAACCCCCCAAACGTAAGGACATTAAACTAACCTTGAGCAGTTGAGTCTTCATGTTCTAAGTGGAATTATCTGGAGAGTCCATCTGCATTGGCATGGTTACTCCCAGGTCTATGTTCCACTGTATAGTCCATCCCCTGTAGGGAAATGGACCACCTCAAAAGTTTGGGGTTTTCCCCTTCATCTGTTTTAGCCATAAGAGGGGCTTATGGTCTGTCTGAACAATGAAGTGAGTGCCAAACAAGTATGGCCTCAGCTTCTTCAAGGCCCAAACCACAGCAAAGGCTTCCCTCTCAATAGCTGGCCAACGTTTCTCCCTGGGGGTAAGCCTTCTGCTTATGTAAGCTACTGGCTGGTCCTGACCTTCTTCATTCAATTGTGATAACACAGCCCCTACCCCCAATTCAGATGCATCAGTTTGAACAATGAATTGTTTGGAATAATCAGGACTTTGCAGAATGGTAGCAGTGCACATGGCCTGCTCCATGTCATCAAATGCCTTTTGACAGCTAACTGTCCACTGAACTTTCTTAGGCATTCTTTTGGAAGATAAGTCATTTAAAGGGGTCACTATGGATCCATATCCTTTGACAAACCTCCTGTAGTACCCAGTCCCGCCCAAGAAAGCTCTGACCTGAGTCTGGGTGGTTGGAGCAACCCAGTCCATGATGGTCTGGATTTTGCTCTGCAATGGTTGAACCTGACCTCCACCCACAAGGTGGCCTACGTACACAACCTTACTCTGCCCTATCTGGCACTTGGTGGCCTTGATAGTAAGGCCTGCTTTTTGCAGGGCCTCTAAAACATTTCTCAGGTGGACCAGGTGATCCTCCCAGGTGGAGTTAAAGACAGCAATATCATCTAGATAAGCTGCACTATAGGCTTGCAGACCTGTAAGGACTTTGTTCACCAACCTTTGAAAAGTGGCAGGTGCATTCTTCAAGCCAAAGGGCGTCACCACAAATTGGTAGTGCCCACTAGGGGTCGAAAATGCTGTTTTTGGTTTTGCATCCTCAGCTAATCTGATTTGCCAGTAACCAGCTGTCAGGTCAAATGTACTCAGAAACTTGGCAGAGGCCAAAGTATCTATAAGTTCATCTGCCCTGGGTATTGGATGGGCATCAGTCCTAGTGACAGCATTGAGACCCCTGTAGTCCACACAGAACCTCATCTCTCTCTTACCACCCTGGGTGTTAGGTTTTGGTACAAGGACTACTGGACTAGCCCAAGGGCTATCTGAGGGTTCAATTACTCCCAGTTCCAACATTTTCTGGACTTCAGTCCTGATACAGTCCCTGACATGGTCAGGTTGCCTGTAAATCTTATTTTTAACAGGCAGATTGTCACCTGTGTCCACCTTATGTGTACACCAGGTAGTCTGACTTGGAGTCAGTGAAAACATGTGTCTGTACTGATTGAGGACCTTCCTACAATCAGTTTGCTGCTGGTCAGTGAGGCTGCCTGCCAAGGCTACACCATCAACTGAACCATCATCAGGGTTCTGTGAGAGCAGGTCAGGGAGTGAATCACTCTCTTCCTCCTGTCCCTCATCAGTAGCCATGAGCAAGCCCATGTCTGCCCTGTCCACATATGGCTTGAGTCTGTTCACATGGAGCACCCTGTGGGGGCTCCTGGGAGTTCCAAGGTCCACCAGGTAGGTAACCTCTCCCTTCTGCTCAAGTATAGTATGGGGCCCACTCCACTTGTCCTGGAGAGCTGCTGGGGCCACAGGCTCCAACACCCATACTTTCTGTCCTGGCTGATACACAGTCAAAACAGCCTTTTGGTCATGCCAGGCCTTTTGCAATTCCTGGCTAGCCTCAAGGTTTTGGATGCCTTCTTCATGTACTCAGCCATCCTGGAGCGGAGACCAAGTACATAGTCCACAATATCCTGTTTAGGGGTTTGAGAGGTAACTCCCATCCCTCCTTCACTAGACATAAAGGACCCCTAACTGGATGTCCAAACAGAAGTTCAAAAGGGCTGTAACCACCCCCTTCTGAGGAACCTCTCTGTAGGCAAAGAGAAGGCAGGGCACAAGGATGTCCCATCTGCGCCTAAGCTTTTCAGGGAGACCTTTTATCATGCCCTTGAGGGTTTTATTGAATCTCTCAACTAACCCATTGCATTGTGGGTGATAAGGGGTGTTGAATTTGTAATTTACACCACACTCCTTCCACGTTGCAGTCAAGTACCCAGACATAAAGTTTGCAACTCGGTCTGATACTACCTCCTTAGGGAAACCCACTCTGGACAAAATTCCCAGCAGGGCTCTAGCCACAACAGGAGCTGTGGTAGTCCTTAGGGGGATTGCTTCTGGATACCTAGTGGCATGGTCCACCACCACTAGTATAAATCTGTGCCCAGATGCAGTTTGAGGATCCATGGGACCAACTATGTCAATCCAAACCCTCTCAAAGGGAACCCCCACCACAGGTAGTGGTATCAGGGGGGCCTTTGTAGTATCACCTGCCTTACCACTGGCATGGCAAGTGATACAGGAGCGACAAAACTCCTTTGTGTCCTCAGACATGTGAGGCCAATGAAAGTGAGGGATAATTCTGTCCCAGGTTTTATTTTGGCCTAAGTGTCCTGCTAATAGGATATCATGTACCAGTGTCAATAGAAAGCCTCTAAACTTCAGAGGTATAACCAACCTCCTGGTGGCACCAGGCTTGGGGTCTCTACCCTCTGAGTATAGAAGTCCATCATCCCAGTAGATCCTATGGGACCCACTGGCACTCCCAGCAGCCTCAGCAGCAGCTTGCTGTCTGAGGGGTTCAAGAGAAGGGCAGTTCAGCTGTCCTGACTCAGATCTGCCCTGGAAGGGCCCCCTTTCCCCAAGAACTCAACCTGGTCAGGTTCAAGTTCTTCTGGGACAGGTCCTTCTTCAGGACTAAGATCAGCTCTCTCAAGAGTCTGATCCTCACTCTGAGGCAGGGGGGAAGACACTGCCTTACCCCTACTGCTCCTTCTCTTGGAAGGCACCTGGTCCATTATTCCAGGATCCAGGGCCTGTTCAGTGGAAGACATTTTTGCCTGTGACCTAGTCATGGCAAACACATCTGCAGGGATGCCCAGCATTTCTGCATGTGTCCTGAGTTCCACTTCAGCCCAAGCTGAAGTTTCCAAATCATTGCCCAATAAGCATTCTACAGGGAGGTCTGAACTTACCACAACCTTCTTAGGGCCAGTTACCCCTTCCCAGGTGAAATTCACAACTGCCAAGGAATGGTCTGTCCTGACATTGCTTGCACTGGTCACTTGGTACATCTCACCAAGTATGATCTGGTCAGGGCCCACAAGTTCTTTTGTCACCATTGTGACACTTGCACCTGTGTCCCTGTATGCCATGGCCTCCTTACCATTGATCAAAGGCTGCTGTCTGTACTTGCCCAAGTTACTGGGACTGACAAATAAGGAGGCAATATCTATGCCTCCATCACAGACTAACACAGCCTGAGTTGGAATTCTGACTAGGCCAGAATCCATCTCAGATCCCAAGGTTAACCCTACTAACCCCTTTTTCTGTGTACCACCACTTGGAACTGAGCTAGGGGGAACAGTTGCCTTAGTGGTAGGAGTAGAATCCTTGGCCCTTGGACAAGTGGCATCCTTTGTCCAATGGGTCTTCTCTTTACAGATATGACACCAAGGTTTCTTTTTGCCTTTACCCTTGTTTGATTGTGACTCCCCCAGATGCAGGTTTTGGGGCCCTTGTGAAGACTTCTGGTCTTTACCCTTCTCCCCACCCTTATCTGTGGTCTTAGCATCTTGCTTCTTAGAGTCACCACCTTGGTTCTGAGCTTTCTGCTTCACCCTGGTTCTGACCCATTTGTCTGCCTTCTTTCCCAATTCTTGGGGAGAGGTCAGATCAGAGTCCACCAGGTACTGATGCAACAACTGATTTTGGCAATTATTAAGGATCTGCTCCCTCATAATTAAATTAAACAATCCTTTAAAATCATTCACTTTACTGCCAAGTAACCAGCTTCCAGAGCCTTTAGTAGCACAATCTACAAAGTCTACCCAGTCCTGAGTCTGTGCCTTCTGGGTGTCTCTGAACTTAATCCTGTATTGCTCAGTGGTTAAGCCAAACCCATCAATGAGAGCACTCTTCAAGACTGTGTAATTGTCAGCACCCTCTTCTCTAACAGTGAGGAGCTTGTCTCTACCTTTGTCAGCAAAGGATAGCCACAAGATAGCTGCCCACTGCTCATGAGGGACCCTCTCGACCTTACAGGCCCTCTCTAGTGCAGTTATCCATTAGTGGATGTCATCCCCACTCTGGTAGGGAGGGACTATCTTGTTCAGGTTCCTATGTTCATGAGTATACTCTCTACTTCTAGGAACACTGTTGCTGCCACCATGGGACTCTAGTCCCAATCTTTTTGTAGCTCTTTGGAGCTCTAGGGATTCCCTGTCTAGGGCCAACTGCTCCTTCTTGAGCCTAAGCTTGATTTTCTCAAGCTCGAGACGTTGGCACTGTCTATCATAAGAGGATTCCCTCTTATTTGATACAGAAGTCCCTACAGAAGTACCTGAATGATTAGACTCCACAGAGGGAGTTCTGGATCTTCTAGGCAAACTCTGTACTCTTCCTCATGGAGTAAAGAGAGGGCCACTGGGGCCTTCTCCCCCACCTGAAGGAAGAGTTGGATTTTCAAGGTTAGAATCATTTTGATCCTCCTGGCCAGGGTTTGAGTCCAGATCAAAGAAGTGTTCACTTCCTGCTCTTTCCTCATCTCCTATCCCACCCACTCTTTCTACTTCATCAGACCCTGGGGTCTTTCTGAGGTCATCTAAGAGCAACATCTCTATTAGACGTTGGGTGCTTGCACTTCTCACTGTCTTCAACTTCGTAGATGTACACATATTTCTCAATTCTTGGAATGAGAGATGGTCATACCTAGTTGGCAGAGAGCCACTGGCTTCTCCTCTAGAAGACATACTAGTGTTATGTGGTGTAGGCACCTACCTAACCTAGTGGAGACTAAACTCTCTTGAGTTGGAGAAAGGGTGAGCTAGACCCTTGACTTACCCAACTCCAAGTTCAGTAGAACTTACTTATTCAATCTTGATGTATTATATGTGCCTAATACTCAGTGGTTTTCAGTTAATCACTCAATGAGATTTATCTGGTAAAACAATAGCAAGCTTGAATCCCAACCGCTGCACACCAATGTGAGAAGTTGGCCTGGTATATGCTGTCCACTAATTAAAGTGGGCACCTTGCACCAGTCCAAATGACCCTTATGATGTATGAGGTCAAAGATAACCTTTAGAAAGCTATCCTAGTGGTAGCTGTGGAGAGCAGCCTTCAGGCTTAATCTTGAAGGAATGTAAAGCAGCTTGTTTTACCAGAATATCACCTCCTGAATGACTAAATGAAAGGAGAACCACACATGTGTTATGTAAAAATATGTATTTATTACTAAAACACTCTCTACTAACCTCTACACGAGATTAGAACACAAAGCACACAATACTTAATCAATAGAACATACGTAAGTAGCAAAATGTACAACGGGCTCCAGGGGGAGACCGGACCATATACTAAAAAAATGGTATAACAACAACGACTTCAATAGACACAGGGCCTAGAGCACGTAGAATCGCTGGTACCCCAAGGAACCACCCAAAGCAGTCACACAGGGCACCCACGGAGGACGGGTGCAGTGAGGAAACACGACCGCGTGCTCCGTGCAACTCTATTGGAAAGTCGCGGTTGGAAAATTACAGATTAAGGACACTTCTAGGAGGACTTCAAGCAAACCCTTTGGAACATAAGAGGTTCTAAGGCCAGCACCCTTGTGAGTACCGAGGTACCTGTGTTACCTATCCCAGAGGAGCCGGGTGCATAGGGGTCAAGTGGTGTCGGAAACCTCCGTCGTTTTCAATGGAGAGCTGTGAGAAAGTGCTGCTGCCAGGAAGGCGAAGGGTGTCCGGTGGAATCCAAGCCTGGATCCGAGGTGAGAAGAACCTGAAGGTAGAGGGGACAGAGTCTGGGTCACTTCAGGTGACCAGGGGCTTGGTAGTCGAATGCCCACCGATGTCGGGTGCTTCAGGTGAAGAGAAAGGATGTTTGTCTCTGCAGCCACGGGGACCAGGAGATGTCGACGATGACCAGGGTCCGGAGGTGAGCTGTTCCACGAAGGATGTCGAGAGCTGAGGGGTCAGTGTCCGGCTGGAGCACCAACAAGCCTTGGCAGCGGCAACCCACGCAGGCAGAGGAAACAGGTTACGGTGTGGACCAGCAAGGTCCAGTTGACTCTCCGAGATGACCCTCGCCAGGACCCACAGGCCAACGGACCAGGGATCGCGAGGAGACCTCGAGCGAATTTACAAAGCACCAGCCCACAGAGCACTCGTGGAGTGGAGGCTGGATATCTTCAGTGCAAATGGTGCTCGGAGTCAGGACTACACGTAGTCCAATGCACAGGCTCAGGGATCGCCATCAAGCATATGCACTTGCAAATAGACGCGGTGCACAGGGGTACGGGTTGCACGGCCCCCACGAGGGATACTGGTCTCAGAATCGCTGAGACATCAGATCTACCTCGGGGACCTTCAGGAACCCACCTCCTGTGTTGCAGAAATCTTCGGAGTTCGCAGGAGCTCTGGAGATGCAAGCCGGTCAGATGCGCTTAGGTGCCTGCTGCTGCAGGGGAGTAACTCCTTTACTCCAAGGGAGATTCTTCTGTCGTCCAGCGAAGTGTAGACCGTCGAAGTACTTGGTTTCTTTGCAGAGTCTTGTCCAGGTATAATCTAAAGTTCTGTGATCAGGTTTCCCACTTTATACCCAGGGAAGGGGTTGGACTGACTCTGGGGACCCTCCTAGGGGAGGGGCAGGACAGAGGGGTGGCTACACCCATGTCCTTTGTCCAGTTTCGCGCCAGAGCAGGAGCCAAGTGGCTCCCAGAACTGTTTTGAGCTGGACTATGCACAGGGACACCAAATGTGCCCCCAGTGCAGACTTTCTGGCACTCTAAGAGTGCACCCACCCAGCCCCAATACTCTAAACCCTGTCTGGGAGGTGGTCACACCTCCCTGTGACAGGAAACCTATTGTCAGGCCTTCCTCTGCTCGAGCTTGGCTCAGCAGCAGGAGGGCAGACTCGTGTCTGTGGCTGGCAGCATCCATTTTGTGCTGCCCAGGTCGAGAAAGCTGGTACCGGGTAGACCGGTGACCCATAGTAGTGGTTCTACAAGGGAGGAATCATACCTCCCACACCAGTTACTGGTGTGGAGATATGATTCCAAGGTGTTTGACACCAAACACAACATGTTTCTAAGCAGCCGTTTTAAAGTTAGCATTTACCGCGAGGTTATAATGCACTTAAGTATATATGGTCTGGCTGCATCACAGACAACCCCTGGGAATGGATTCCGAAGGCTGCAGAGGGGCCCTACTCATGCAGGGGCACCCTCTCACATAAAACCCAGCACCCTGCCTTCAGGATTGATAAGGCCTGCCATAGGGGTGACTGATAGGTTTATATGTGTAGTGATCTAGAAGGGATATAGTAAACCTATATCTCCAGTAAGGGGTGCATGCACCACCTTACACAGGCTGCAGTAGCAGACCTGTGGTGTCATTTTGAATGGCCTCTCAGGGGTGGTACAATACATGCTTCAGGCCATGGGAGGCCTCTGGGGTACCTATGCCCTGGGTACATGGTGTACCGTATACTAGGGACTGATAAGGGTACCCCAGTATCCAATCTGGAGTATACCTAAAGTACATGTATGCAATTTATAGGAGAAAGCAGATAGACTGGGGTCCTGAATAGCAGGATCCCAGTCAGACTAGGCCAAAAACAGTGAGACATCAGCAAAAAGTGGGGGTAACTATAAGAAGCAGATCCTACTCTCCTACACTCAGCACAACAGGTGACTTGAAGATGGATGACTGATTGGGTAAACATAAGAAGTCAGAAAGGTAACCTTTAACTCTTGCCACAGCAAGGCCTTGATGGGCTAGAGGCAGACAAAATAAGAGAACATTTGATAACTGTGCATTCAGGAGTTGTATGTGTCCAGAGAAACACCAGACATCACACGTCTCCCAGGGTCATGAGTAAATAGATTTGGTAGATTGACGCCTGGCTGCCTGGCTGCCAGGATGACACCAATCACTTCAAGGGGGAAGGTCGAAGGCAGTCAACTCACGCCACTCAATCTCCATGCATGGAGGTGTAGGTTGTGCAAGCTCCGGTGATAGATGACTGTGCGGCTGTGATAGGTGGCTGTCCCGCAGGGGTATCCAAATTGAAGAATGTGTGATCACTCATGGAAGTTCAAGGAATCACACTCTCCTCGCCCAGTCCAGGGCCACTAGGATGACTTGGGCCAATTATTTACTGAACTTTTTCAGCGCTCTGATCAAAAAGAGGACGAAGGGCGGAAAGGCATACAGGAGTCCTAATCCCAAATGCTAACAGAAGGCTTCTCTGAGGGATGACTGCCTTGGGAACTCCAGGGTGCAAAAGTTAGGACACGGCGCACTCTCTGCGATGGTGAATAAATTGAGCCAGGGTTCTTCCCATGCCTGGAAAATGCCCTGTGCCACCTACGAGTGTAAAATGTCATTTGTGAAACGCTAGGCACCACTGGCTGAGTTTGTCTGCTGTGGTATTTAAAGATCCTGCTGTGCAACCAAGGTGCTGTCCTGAGAGTTCAACCACTTCCGGAGGCACAGGGCCTCCTGGCTCAGGAACTATGACCCACTGCTCCCTGTTTGTCACAATACCACATAGTGGTCATGTTGTCCCTGAGAATTTTCTCCCGTTCCTCCTTGATGGTAAGGAGTAACCCTTTTAGTGTCAAGAGAGTCATTCACGTCATCAAAACTGCCAGCTTGATCGAGAACAGAGGGGGAAACATGGCGGCAGGCTAACGCCAGTCGCTGGAGCTCCCGGCGCAGCGCGAGGCATCAACTCAATTAAACTGTATTTACAGGAAGAATTAGCCCGCTAGCGATGTGAGCCGCAGCGGAGAAGAAAAATAACTAAAGTTTCAAAAATCGAACCAACGTACCATTAAAATAGAATCCCGAAAATCCTTCTGTCGGATACATGGGACAGGACGTGGACGTGGCGGATCAGCACGGGACCTGGGGGCACTTGGCAGACCTTTGGAGGAGGACGAGGTCAGTTGCAGCACTGATCGGCTTCCGTGTTGGGGGAGGCAGCATCAGAACAGTGCACTGGCCGGGGAGACCGGAGGAGGAATCGAGGAAGAGCTGAGGAAGACGCAGTGGTGAGGAGTACAGCCCGGCTTCTCAGACAGAGACTGTAAGATCTAGGAGCTGGGGAGAATTACAAGTCAAAGAAATAGAGGCTTGGTCGATGGAAAGGGTTTCACCACTTACGACTTTGAAGTCTGATAAGGAGAGGGAGAAGGAGCGAGAGAGGGAAGGTGCCGCAACCATAGAAAACGCAGATGGTGCTCAAGCTGGGTTGGAGATATTAGGGGGGCCAGATAAGGATGCCATAATTACATCAATCAATAAAGGAGCCCCCGCTTCCCAGATAAGAAATAGTTACCAGCTGAGGTCTCACCCTGAGATTAAAACCAGAGGGTGTAAAACCACTACGGGGGGAGGGGGGGAAAGGCGACTAGAGAGGTGGTACCAGTTACACCAAAGAAAAAAACGATAAAAGTGACAAAATCCGGGGGAAAACAGAAGCGGAGTGGGGACAAGCCAACGCGAATATTGATAAAAACTGTGCCGTCCCTAACCTCCTACTTTAAAATAATGGAGCAGGTTGCAGCCACTAAAGGAGGGGGGAAAAAAGGCGCCCAGACTAATTCTGCCCTTCTACAACTGGAAAATCGCTTCGCATTATTAGCGAATGAAAAAAGCGGGGAAGGCCAATGTAATGGCCAGTGTGGGATTCAGGACGCATTCAGCCACTCGAACTCCCTTCATATTACAGCTACTTCCCCCATTATATCATCAATGGCACCAATCTTAGGTGTCAGTCAACCACAAGGTAGTGGCAGTACCTTGGAGGGGGAAAATACGGATACAACACAAGGAGTAGAGGGGGGTAAGAGTCAGCTTGAAATGATGTTTCTGAGTCTAAGAAAAGACATATTCTCAAAATTTGAGGTTTCTGAAGCCAACCAGAAAGGGATACACGACAAGTGTGATGTCCTAGAAGAAAAATTGGACGATATTGCCTCGCGAACTGGGGCATTGGAGAGCGAGGTGAGGATTCTGTCAGAAACAGTGTCAGAAAATACTAAAGACTTAGAAAAATTAAAAGCTCAGAATAGAATTTTGCAGGAGGATATGGAGAGGTTGGAGATGCAGGCGAGACAGAATAATTTAAGATTCCTTAAAGTTCCGGAGGGCGCAGAAGGTGGGGACATTAAGGCTTTCATATGCAAAATATTGAAAGAAGGAATCCTGAAGGACAGACCGGACATAGAGCTGGAGAAAGAGATACAGAGAGTCCATAGAGACCCCTTCAAGCTAAATCCTGCCAGAAAGGCTCCTAGGAAAATACTGATTAATTTTCTTACTTACGCAGTTAAGGAGCTAGTACTGGGGAGAGCCTTGAAAGAAACATCTTTAACACATGAGTCATTTAGTTATCAAATCCGATCAGATCTTGGAAAAAGAATGGCTCAGAGGCAGTGGGAGCTTGGGACTAGAATGGGTGAACTGAGAAGCCGGGGTGCCCAGGTCCAAATGAGATTTCCAGCCATGCTCAAAATAATGTGGCAAAACAAAATGTATAATATCAGCAGTCCGGATGAAGTTGACATATTTTTGGCACAGATGCAGACATGAGTCTGATTATGATTAAAGAGACCAGAAAGCTAGATTTCGTTGGTAGGGACGATATGGTTTGTGTATAACAGGGAAAAATAGAAAAATAAAAGGAAAAAAAATAATAATAATAATAATAATAAATATATATAGATATATACATATAGTGGGGTTTCTTCAATCTTTTTTTTTTTTTTTTTTTTTGATGCCTCCCGCAGCAATGGGAGGATCTCGAATGGCGGTTTTGAACCGCCAAAGGAGTAATAGGAGGGTTTCCTGGGGGGGGGGGGGGGGGGAGTACAGGGTGTAGGGAGCAAGGGGAAAAAAAGAAAAAATGTAGTCCTCATACATGCTTTAGAGTCACGATGGAAGAAGTCCGGAGGATATAGAGACAACAGTTTTAAATATGAATAAATCCAATAAAATTAAACTATTAACTTGGAATGTGAACGGGCTGAGGAGTAAGAAAAAGATGTCTCGGGTTACAGAGTTTTTAAGGAGTACTGAGGCGCACATCTTTTTTCTACAAGAGACCCATTTAGAAGCACAAGAGTGTAAACAGAGTTTTAGTAAAGTAAGATGGGTTCAGGAGGTGCTCTGTTCTGAGCAGAGAGGAAGTACAAGGGGAGTGGCATTACTTATAAGATGCAATCTAGGAATAAAAATAGTTAAGTATGAGACAGACCAGTCAGGGAGATGGTTGGTGGCCACTATAACGATGCAGGATAGGCCCTTGGTTTGCGCAGTATATTATGGACCGAAAGAAGATAATCCGGGTGCACTTTCCAAACTTGAAGTTAGTATGCTAGATACCACAGCACCAATCATAATGGGGGGTGATTTTAACGTGGTTTTAAATAAGGAAATAGACCGCACCTCGAAAGCAAAGTATAACAGTCCCCCGAAAACGTTTGCCAGCCTAAAAAATATGATGAGAGAGTTTAACTTGGTGGATATTTGGCGAAGTAAGAATGGGGAAACTAGAGACTTCACTTTTGACAGTAAGAAATACAGGCATCATTCACGAATCGACTATTTCCTTATAGATCAAGAGCTGTTTACAGAGGTCGAGACGATAAATCATATCCCCGCTATTTTATCAGACCATTCAGCAGTTGTTATGAACCTGGGATTGCAGCAAAAAGAGGCGCAGAGAAGGTGGACAGTAGATAGGACGATGTTATTAAATGAAGAAGTGACTAGAGATCTAGGGGAAAAGACGGACGAGTACTTCAATTTTAACATGGGCGCAGCTAAAGATCAGACAGTATGGGAGGCTTTTAAAGCGTATTTAAGGGGGATAATTAGCTCTATTACGGTGGGAAGGAGGAAAGCCTTGAAACAAGACGAAGCTAGAAAAATAAGTGAGATTAAGGGAAAAGAAAGAGAATTACAGACTGCATCAATGGAAGGCTTAAGTACAGTCTCAGTATTAGCGAAAGAGTTGGAGAGTTTGCAGGCTGAGTTCCAGGCAAAAATAGATAAGAAGCTCTTAGATAGGTGGAAAGTAAGCAAGCTCCAACATTTTTCGTATGGGGAGAAGTGTAGTTCCTTGCTGGCGTGGAAAGCCAAGTCAGATAGGGCAAGGAATACGATTAAGGATCTAATAAAAATAGGGTCAGGAGAAACCATACAAGCGGACCAAGAGATTCGTGAAGAAGCTCGAAGTTTTATGAGTGAATTGTATAGAGAGGGTATTAAGCCAGGACAAGAGAACATTCAGAAATGGTTAAAATTGATAACACTCCCCAAATTGACAAAGGAACAAAAGGTATTTGTGGAACAAGGCATTACTGAGGAAGAAGTAAGGGCACAATGTAAAAAAATGGCAAGGGGAAAAGCTGCAGGCCCAGATGGTCTACCAGTACAGCTGTACTCATGTATTTTGGATAAAGTGGTGCCAATCTTAAAAATCCTGTTCAACAAAATTTATATAGATGGAGAAAATCCACCTAGTTCATGGGCAGAAGCCACAGTCACGTTGATTTTAAAACCAAATAAAGACCCCCAGAAGATTGAATCTTATAGACCTATATCCTTATTAAATACGGATTACAAGATTTTTTCAGGCATAGTGGCATCACGAGTTGCAAAGGTAATAAAGGGGAAAGTCCATCCAGACCAGAGGGGCTTCATACCAGGGAGGCAGTTGAACTAACTAACCTTTCAGGTAATGGGGGCCATAGATATGGCTGAAGCAAGAAAGGTTCCATTAACTGTAGTGGCAATAGATGCTGCTAAAGCATTTGACCAGGTAAACTGGGCATACCTATGGGAGACCCTAAAAAGTTTTGGCTTCCCGAATAATTTAGTTACCTATACCTTATTCCTAAAGCAAAAGTGCTGGTAAATGGGGGCCTGACGGATTGGTTTGGTATCACAAGAGGCACTAGGCAGGGGTGTCCTTTGTCCCCACTCCTGTTTAACTTGTATATTGAGCCGTTTGTCAGCTGGCTTAGAGCAGATACCTTAATTTCCCCTTTCAGGTTTGGCGACTTAGAAATCAAAACTGCATTATATGCAGATGATCTGCTTCTATATACGATAAATCCTCAAGAAGCAATCCCAAGTTTAATGGAGAAGGCGGAGAGGTTCGGCGAGGTCTCGGAATATAAAATAAATAGGGAAAAAACAGAAATTATGGAATGGAATCAGGAGGGGAGAAGCCAGGGGGTCAAAAATCAAATGAGATATCTAGGGGTACAGCTTACCCAGAAACTGGAGGATATCCCTATAGTTAATTGGAAGAGAGTAAGCAAGGAGGTAATGGGTTTACTCCTACGATGGGCAAACCTCCCTATGGGAGGGTTAACCTCGTGAAAATGATTATCTTACCAAAAATCACTTTCCTATATAACTCCATCCCACTCTCCTTCAGGAAAGCAGATATAGCTAAGCTACAAGGTAAAATAGGTAGCTTTATTTGGGCAACGAAAGGTTCTAGAATAGCCTGGAAAAAGCTCAGAAAAGGGCTTACCGTGGGTGGGCTGGCACTACCGGACTTACTAACCTATTGTTATGCCTTCCATTTTAAAAAATTTCGAATGCTAGCTAGTAAGACTGACAGTTCATCATTAGGGTTATTATTTGAGGCTATGCTAAAAGATGTGGTGAAAGGTCAGAATCATTTTCTTTACAAATATGGAGATCCGAAGTTTTACAAGAAAGTAAGGCTGAAGATTCTAAGAGCCGCCTTAGAGACTTGGGCCTATATAAGGAAGAGAATGAAGATACCATATTATGCAATACAGGCCCCAATTTGGGACTCCCCAGGCACTCCTGAGTGTTTGAGAGACCAACTTAGTCAGCCGTTGAGAACGGGAGGTATCAACTACTGGGGAGATTTAAAAAAGGAATCCAATTAGTAAGTTGGGAAGTACTTAATAACCTCACAAGAGGAACATTGACGAGGTTTAAATACTATCAAATATCCTGTGTGGGCAACACAGAGCTGGCCTCAGGAGGAGGAAAATCCGAAATTGGATCAAGTTACCAGAACGGACAAGTGGAAAAAAGAACTATCTTTCTGGTATTGGGCTCTATTGGATGCAGAGGATAATATGGAAAGTGAAATCATAAATCTTTGGGGTAAAGAATATAGAGGTGAAGACATCAATAAATTCTGGTCTTATTCTTTTGTCATGCTACAGGCTGTAGTAAAACTAGCATCGCTTAAGAGGAATCACTTGTTCACCGCCTATAGAGTATACTGGTCTCCACAAAAGCTATCTAAAGTTACAGGTAACACGTATAACTGTCCAAGATGCAAGTATCCCGCAGCAGATGACATACATATGTTTATGAAGTGTCCGGAAATCAAACCCTATTGGATGGGGGTATGTAATTTTTTGGAAGAAATGCTGGGGATACCAATAGAAGTAAGTACCATCTTGATATTCTTTGGTCTTACGAATGACTATCAGTTGAATGCACTTAGCTCAAAGTTTACGTTCTATGTGATAATTTTAGCGAGACGAGAGATATGCAGGATGTGGAAGTCAGAAACTCCTCCAACCTTTATCTACACCAGTGAATCTGATATGGCGTGTGACCAAAGAAGTAAAGTTAGGATTTGGTCTGCATTGATGGATTGGAGGGAGAAGGCAAGTGAGTCCCATGATTAAGCCAAGCTTACTGTTGGTCCTGGCCTCCCTAGTAACACCCCGGAGCCCCTAAAGTGAACAGGAGATGGAAATGGAAACAGTAATAACTCTGTGGGAAAGCTCTGTTTTCTCTCTATTTCCTCCGAGGGTTGGTACAGGTCGGAATGGAGAGATAGGAGGAATCCTAATAAGAGTGTTGGCAGTATGAGGATTTAAAACAAAAAAAAAGAGAGTCATTCACAACTCCAAGAAGTTGATGTGGAGGCAAGCCTCCACCAGAGACCATAGTCTCCACCTCACCGAGATGACCTCCACAGCCCCGCAATTAATGCATCCTTAATGACTGTTAGTTCTGGGTGGGGTAGGGAGATGGATCTGCCACTGGTCCAATCACATTTGGGCAGCCACCACTGCAGATCTTTTTTCAGTCTCATTCAACACCTGGATGGACTCTGATAGGTCCTCTTGGTGCTGAGCCCAGTGAGATTTTGGATCCCACTGCAGAGTCCGCATGTGCCATCTGTCGTGGTCCGCAACAAATATGCAGAAGGCCAAGAGGCCCAGGAGCCTTAGAGTCACTCTCATTGAGACCCAGGCCAAGGGTTGAAATGTCAGGAGCATAGCTCAAATTTCCTATACTCAGAGGTGCTTCGGAGGGATCCGGTATGGCACCAAAATCTTCTACCTTTAGTTGCTGTAGCTCCTGTGGCGTTCATGTCCATTCGGGAAAAAGCTGAAATGGGACTAGCGTCAGAATCTGCTCCATGTGAGGGGAATGACTCCTTGACCTCTAAGTGCCAGGAGCATCGCATGACTCCGAGTGGTGGAAGTGGTGGGACGAAGGAAACCCATGCTTATAGTTTTTAAATTTTTGGGTGACTTGTTGGACTTACTTGAGCCCTGTCACGTCAATAGTGACCGATCATAGTAGCGGCCTCAGGAGCGGGAGCACTTCTGCGACCTCTACTTCAACCAGAACCACCATGCCCCCGACTCGACTGTCAGTGCTTTTTTGATTGATGGAGAATGGCGACAGCGAGCTTGGCCTCACAGTCTCAGGTGACCCTCTTATTGATCCTGGCACAACACAGACACAAAGCTGAGTCGTGTTTGGAGCCAATGCATCACAGGCAGATGTTGTGGGTGTTCACTGACATCTGTTGGTTACAATCATGACATGGCTTAAAACCTGTAGTCTTAGTAGCTGACATTCTCTACACACCAGAGAAAATTTACGGAAAAAACACTGCAAGATACAAGAGGATTTGAGCGCAAGATCTATGTCTGTAAGGATATGACTGCAGAAATATTGATCATGACATCATGTCCAGCGCAGAACGGACCCGACGCAGAGCCACACGATGCCACCTATCGACATGCAGGGGAATTGCTACAAAAGTTTGGGGTCGAGGGGTGTTAGTCCTGCACGGCTGTCTGTTGCCCTTATCCACCCAGCATTTTTCCACAGCAGCTAGGAAAGATTGCTCCATGGGGTGTCCCGGCTGCCCAGGCCAGCACTTCTGTGTTTCACTCAGGATGCACTTCAGCCTGCTTCCCACTTCCATTGTATTAGAGCAGGCTGGGCCTGCCAGTGCCCTTGTGGCTGCCCTGCCCTTCCAGCCCCTTTCAGGCAACCAGGGGCTCTCGCAACAGACTTCCTGGACGGGGTGTGAAGGTCGGTCTGGGATGGCCACATGGCTCCTCCTTCCGCCCAGCAGTTACAGCTACCTGGTTGATACAGCCTCAAAGATTAAGCCATGCACGTATAAGTACACATGGCTGGTACATGGAACTGCGATTGGCTCATTAAATCAGTTGTGGTTCCTTTCTAATGTAATGCGGATTGTAGAGCATGAAGTAATCACCAGCGAGGGTATCCAGGCACTGAGTAGGTGCGGGCAGACAGAGACTTATTTTAACAGTCAGGTCTTCAGTCTCCTGTGGAAATTCATGACCATGGTAGCTTCTCTGTTGTACTGGGGGAGTGTGTTCCAGATCTTTGCTGCCAGGTAGGAGAACGAGCTGCCTCCAGTCCTGCTCCTTTCCCACGATTTTGGGACATATACAGACATGCGCGGACTTACCATCGTCCTTGCTTCTATTTGACGACTTTGCATCGGATTTTAAAAAATTGGTATGAATATCCATCTATAATAGAGTGCGCCATCGTGTTTGAACATACTTCGATTTATTGAAAATTGAGGCAGTCAGACTTACATTAAATTTAGTGGCAACTGGTACCAAAGTCAAACGACGGGTTCTGACTGCGTAATACGTCGATACGGTGAGAATAAGCCTTGAGGAAGCCCAGGAGGGCGAAACGCGCGTCGGCTGCCGTTTTGTATGGAATAAAAGTGAATAACCGAAAATTTCAACAGCTGCGGATCGTTTATTGTGGACTGTTTATTGAGACAGCATCCTTGGAATTTGATTGATTGACTGTGTCCTATGTTTGTATTTAGTGTATAACTCACTAAGGAATATAGTAACACTTCTTTGGTGTGCTTTGGTGTCTATGGTAGAACATATGTTGCAAATATGCATGAATGTATGATATTGTATTTTTGTAAATATGTGTCAAATGTATAATTTTATATGGTTGTAAAGAATTATACGTATTAAGTTTGATGTTTGTGTTGTATTGTCATTTTGCAGCCCTGAAGAAGCCCGCAAGGGTGAAACGCGTTGGTTGTGTTGTGTTAATTTTGAATAAAAAGAATTCAGTACAACATCCAAAGAAAAAACTGTTCCTGTCATTGTTGCTCTTCTTTGCTTTTGGGATTAAACCCAATGATTGTTGTCTCTAGAACTGTGCCTCTCTTACTTTGTGTGTTTATATGTCGTATTTGAGACCATGAACGGTGGCTGGTCTCTAGAGGTGGGCATTTGATTAGAGATTTTGTTATTAGCTATTACTAGTTTGTTTTGATTACTTTCTTAAACACCGTTAGTTGGTGCGGCATCGTATACCCTGCCACCGTGACTGTATGTGTGAGACTGTCTTGTGCAGTGCCTTGTAGGCATGGGTGAGTATCTTTAACTGGTAGCGTTTCTGGATGGGGAGCCAGTGGAGTTCATGGAGGTGTGGCGAGATGTGAGTGCGGCGAGGGAGGCTGAGTACCAGTCTTACTGAGGCATTCTGGATGGTTTGGAACTTGTGTGTGATGTGGAAGGAGATGCTCATGACTAGGGCCTGTGTGACAGTCTTTCTGGTGCCTACGGGAAGCTATTTGAAGATCTTCTTGAGCATGCAGAGGATGTTGAAGCAAGCAGAGGTGACAGTGTTGATTTGGGGTCTCAGGGCGAGGTTGGTGTCCAGGTTTATACCCATGTTTCTTACCCGGTCAGTGGGTGTGGCAGCGGGTCCCAGCACAGCGAGCCACCAGGTGAAGTCCCAGGGAAAATGGTTAAAACCCAAGATCAGGACTTCTGCTTTCTCAGTGTTGAACTTCAGGCAGTTGGTGCGTATCCAGGCGGCAACCTCCGTCATGAATCTTTTGAAGCTGTTTTTGGTGTTGTTGTGGTCTTCGGAGAGGGACAAGATGAGCTGAGTGTCGTCAGCATATGAGATGATGCTAAAACCATGGGAACAGATGATTTTCGCCAGGGGGATATGTAAATGTTGAAGAGGGTGGGGCTCAGGGATGAACCTTGCGGGACACCGCAGATGACATCCTTTCGTTTCGGAGATGAAGGTAGACAACCTGCCCCACTGCTTTCATCCTGTCAGGATGGAGGACAGCCTTTGGAGGGCAGGGCCTTGAATTCCTGCGTCGTGCAGTCTCGTAATGAGCATTAGATGGGAGACTGTGTCAAGGCGGCGGAGAGGTCGAGAAGAATAAAGGCAGCAGAGTGTCCTTGGTCCATGATGGTGCAAATGTTGTGTGCTGCTGCAATGAGGGCAGTCTCTGTGCTGTGATTGCTTTGGAAGCCAGATTGAGAGTGGTCCAGTAGTTCGTGCTGTTCTGTGTATTGGGAAAGCTTGGTGTTGATAATCTTTTCAATGATTTTTGAAGGGAAAGGAAGCAGTTAGATGGGTCGGTAGTTGCAGATGATTTCTGTGTCCGCTGAAGGTTGTTTGAGGAGAGGGGTGACATCTGTGTGTTTCCAGGCATCCAGGAACGTAGCTGTGGAGATGGCAGTGTTAATAATGGTCTGTAGAGCCACAGTAATTGTGGGTCCGCCAAGATAGAAGATGTGGAAAGGGCAAGGATCCGTGCAGGCATCCGAGAGGGTAGATCAATAAGACTAAAGACAAGGCTTACTACCTATATATAATATTTTTGGTCAGCGGAATCTCTCACCAGCTCATAAAGGCTTGCTAAGAGTCCTAAAGCAGCCAAGAAGCAAAAGCAGCTATATATATATATATATATATATATATATATATATTATCTACTGGCAGTCGCCAGTAGATAGTTATAGTTAAGACCTAGTTTCCATAGGAAAAGCGTTTGTTCTTTTCCTAATAACTTTGGCGCCGGTTGACGAATCTTCGCGAAATTTTCAAAACTTATGGCCGGCACCGGTCAGCTCCTATCCTGAAAGTTTCGGGTTGATTCGCCAAGCAAGGGCCGAGAAAAAAGGGGGTCCCAAAACGTGTTTTCTCCATGTTATTTTCCATAGGAAACTTTATATATATATATATTTTTTTTTTTTTACGAAAAAGGAAGGTGCACCAGAGAAAGAGTCCCAAACATCCAAATGAGTCCATTTGTCTTCTTTATTGTAATTCAAAATCTTAAAATGGCCTTCAGCCAACGCGTTTCGTTCCAGTGACGGAACTTCATCAGGGCTGAAACATACATATGACATAACATAAGTCAATACATAAGACAAAAACAATGACAATCTTACATTTAAAACACTTCACAACATAAATAACACATATAGTAATAATGGCGCAAAAAAGGGAAGAAACATATAAATATGAACAAATGCATATTCACTAACATATATTAGACAATTCACCCAAACAACATAAATATACATTTAGGCACATATATATTGACATAACAATAGGCTAAAAACATATTTGTATTCTATAAGGATTCCTATATCAGTATTATCAAGAGTGTATATATAATTAATTGAAGCAATCCTAAACAATTTTACAAAAGATATATATATCCCAAAGGAATCTCTCCTAAAAAAGTTTTCATAAACAATTCTTTATATGAAAAATTATCTTATATAAAATGTTTGTATTATAAAGGAAAATAAGGGAGAAGAAATTAGAGAAGTGAGAAGAAATTTCCTATTATAACCTGCCTTTAGCACCCATATCTAGTCCAGAAATGGGAAACAACTAATAATATCCTATCATTAGATCATACCCCAAAGAAATATGAAGACAGCCTCAGAGGGGTCATTCTCCATAACCCCTATCAAGGATATAGTTGCACAGTCACGAGAAATGATAGATAAAGAGCAATAACAATAAAGTGCCATGTGAGAAACAGAGATAGTGAAAAAGGATCAGTGAAAAATCAACACCTTCCCGAGAGAATATATACTATGGTCAGAGGCGTATTGCAAACTCACCTTGGTTTGCAACATAAGGGATATCATACCCTATTTATTGGAAAGTCGTTCCGGATCAAGCAACTGAACAAACGGCCAATGGTACAATAATCCAATTTTCTAATATAAAGAAAGATATACCATATATCAAAAATCACCATTGGGACTAATTAGCCCTTATTCAAAAGATAATTCCCACAGTTGTCTAAAGGCATACTAATGATCAAGTCTCACCTTAATATTCAAAGGGGAGGAATTATCTCTAATAGTGTATACTATGTAACAAAAATATATATGTATATGTATACAAAAGTAACTTGCCGATGGCAAAAGTTATTTCCTAAGATAACATTTCAAACCCTAAAACTTGTATACATTTTTTGAACAATAAAGAGTCAGTAAGCCTTAAGGTAAAATAATCACAATAGTCATAATCACGGTCGAATAGTCCCAAATCTCTTTGGGAGACATCCTAATAAGCAACCCAGTATTCCTACATCGTAAGCAATTAATCTTAATCAAGAAATATGTATACACCTGGTTTGTATCTAAAAAATAAACTGCCTCATGCCAAAACATAGCACACATATAGGGATATCATAATATACATCTAGTAATCTGTATCTATACTATGCCCCCTTCTCATGCGTGACAATAACCAAAACATTGTGCCGACACGTACAAGCACACTCGCAGATTTAAAGTAAACGTATCCTCAACGGTAACCCGGAAGCCTGAATCTCACAAAGGCTTCCGATAAATATCAAGGTCTAATACCCAACGACGAAGACACCAAACCTCTTACCTTAATAAGACTGTCTGTCTGCGCGCATGGGTCCGTGTAGTAGCGGGATTCAAGAATATGCGCCATGTCGCTTCCGCATTATAATGCGCATGCGGCGTGATGACAGTACGTCATGGCGTCAAAGTAGTCTGAACGTGCCGGCCGTGCTATAAAACACTAGTGGCTCTGGCCGCCATCTTATGTTATACATAGTAAAAGGAATTAAATGTGCATTAAGAACAAAACCGACATATGGGTGATCGGTATAAGTATACGGGTAAGGACAAGGCACCATAGTGTGTCAAAACATTGAGTGCGAAATACTCATATTCCCAGTCTGTAAATATATTCCCAAAATATAAAAGCGTTCCAAAAACCAATTACGCATTAAATATATGTGACCACATGTAGTAATTAGTTTTAACACAATCCTTCTACAAAAAGGTAGCGGGAATCAAGAATATACGCCATGTCGCTTCCGCATTATAATGCACATGCGGCGTGATGACAGTACGTCATGGCGTCAAAGTAGTCTGAACGTGCCGACCGTGCTGTAAAACACTAGCGGCTCTGGTTGCCATCTTATGTTATACATAGTAAAAGGAATTAAATGTGCATTAAAAACGAAACCGACATGTGGGTGATTGGTATAAGCATGCGGGTAAGGACAAGGCACCGTAGTGTGTCATAACAATGAGTACGAAAAACTCAAATTCCCAGTCTGTAAATAAATTCACAAAATGTAAAAGTATACCAAAAACCAATTGCGCGTTAAAAATATGTGGCCACATGTAGTAATGTGTTGTAACTCAATCCTACAATTAAGTGAGTCCATACGCTGTATAAATGACGCGTCGACTAAAGGGCACATCCCATTAATAAGGGCACAGTTCTTCCACAGCCCTATCTATATATCTAGTACTAGTACAAGCCAATGGCGGCCATCTCAAAATGGGGACAAGTCCTACTCAATATATAGTTGTCTTGTCCAAACCGTGCAGCAAGGGGAAAGATTGACGTAGGAGCGTAGAGAAGAGCATACGAAACATATAAGAAAACATATAAAAAAACATAAAAGACAAAAAACAGTACATATCAAATCACTTTCTTTTCATCATGCGTGAAATTTGCTTACTAATATCTACATAGCATATTATCAATTCTATCTATAGCCAGCTTATATAGTTTCTTTAGACAACTTAGTCAATGTAAGCTTTCAAATCATAGCCTTAAATTCTGTTCCCTGACAATATCGCCCCAAGGAAAACTGCAAGCATTCGAACATCATCTTCAACTATATCTACTCCCACTGTCATGCGCCAAAGAGGTACATCAAAAAATATATAATACATGAGATGGAGTAAATGATACTAAATGACAACACACAAGATGTCTCATTCACTTATAGAATTTTGTTGTCATCCCTGTCATTGTAATGATTTAGACACATTGTTGTAATCTGCTATCAGGGCTATGTCTCACACTCATGGGTCCTAGATCAAAATAACCATATAGCCTGATATTTTCAATTACTGATTCACAAAAAGTAATGTAGTTCATTATCAGTATTATGTCCTGAGGAGGTGGCCCTAAGTCGGCATATCCATTTTGCCTCAGTACGCCTTAGTAATAATTCCCTATTTCCTCCTCTTTTGGACATGGGGATATGGTCATGAAACCATGAAACCAGAGTGTCACATCATCAGGGTGTTCACTATAGCAATGGACTGTCATGGGGTATCTGTCATCCCTGTTCTTCATTGCCCTGCGATGCTCTTGTATACGATGTTTAAGGCAGCGAATCGTGCTGCCCACGTATACTGTTCCACACTTGCAACCCAACACATATACCACATAAGTAGTATTACAATTTACAAAATGATCAATCGTGTGTTCTTTTGGTGAATTGTACAGAAAGGTCTTGGTCTTGTTTTTTCCCATTGGGCAGACATTACACGATCCACAAACATAAAAACCTTTCGGTTTTGATGGCATCCAGGTTTCCCCACTCCCAGATGTAGTGACATAACTGGGGCATAATGAGTTCCTAAGTGACATACCCCTCCTGTATGTGATAGCTGGCCTATTATTAATACAGCTTTTAAGGCCAGGAATTTCAGTTAGAAGATGCCAATGTTTCCTGAAGATATTAAAAACTTTGCTGCTATGCATGGTATATTGTGTCACAAACCTGAGTTGGTTGTTAGTCCTCATATCCCTCCATGCTTTAGGTTTGTTCATGAGCGTGTCTTCCCTCTTCAGCTGGAGTATTCTGGATTCTGCTTTTTCTAAAATCCTACAATCATAACCTCTCTTGAGGAATCTTTGTTTAGTGTCTTTTATGTGAGACTGGAAGGTGACCTCCTCACTACAATTACACCTTACGCGTGTCATCTCCCCAAACGGAATGTTATTAATAACAGAGCTAGCATGAGCGCTCTGGGCATGCAACACACCATTGCACGCAGTTTCTTTTCTGTACAAGGTGCTCTGTATTGTCCCATGTTTTATGTAGAATTGAATATCAAGGAAGTTAATACTCTCCCTATGCCAAGACATTGTGAGTTTTGCATTGAAGATGTTATCATTCAAAAAAGCAAAGTAATGCTGCAATTGTTCCTCAGAGCCTGACCAAAGACAGATGATATCGTCTATGTACCTCCCCCAGAACACAATAAAATTCGTCCAGGGGAGGCACTCTTGCCCCAGGCATGCTCCCTCTCATACCACCCCATAAAGAGGCAGGCATAAGAGGGAGCAAACCTGGAACCCATCACGGTCCCTTGTATTTGCTGGAACCAGCGGTTATCAAAAAGGAAGAAATTATTAGTCAAGATGATATCACTATCATTCCATTGTGTTAAAATAATTCCGCATCCTCCCTATCCAAAAAGTATTGCACAGCCATCATCCCAAATTTCTTGTCAATACAGGTATAAAGGCTTTCCACATCAAAAGTAACAAACATGAGCTCATCCGACCATTGGAAGTCCCTAAATTTTACAAGAATGTCTTTACTGTCTCTTACATAAGAGGGTAAATTTAGAACATGTTTTTGTAACCTCATTTAGACAAATTCAGATAATTTTTCAGTAGGAGAACCGACCCCCGAAATGATCGGCCTGCCTGGGGGGAACTGTCCACCCTTGTGAATTTTAGGTAGAATATATATACAAGGGAAAGTTGGACAGTTCACCCACAGGTATCTGTATTCGTCATCAGTCAATAAACAGGAGTCCTTCCATTCACTTAACCTTTCATTGATCGAATTAGTAAGATTGGGAATTGAATTGCTCACAATTTCTCTGTAACAGAGCTCACTGCCAAGTTGTTGATTAATTTCTAGCATATAATCATGATGATTCATAATGACAACATTTCCGCCTTTGTCGGCCTCTCTTATGATGATAGTAGGATCGTCCCTGAGTCTCACGAGGGCCTGTCTCTCAGCATGCGTGATGTTATGGCGGATACTGGGTGAAAACGTGTTTGGGGCCTCAAGGTTGTAGAGGTCATCAGAAACCTTATTATAAAAGGTGTCAATGTTATGGTGGTAAGAGCTGGTAGGTACAAATTTTGACCTAGGTCGGAGTCCACTGTCTATATTGGGATCCTGTGAGATATTAAACTACTTCAATAATGAAGGGATATCATACACCCCATCCTCACTTATTGACAATAGACAGTGTATATTACTGACATCAGCAATGGTATGTGTTCCTATGTCATTTTTCTTGGCATTGTCTATTTTATTGATAGGCCTATTGGAAAAATAGTTCTTGAGTTTCAATGCTCTAGTGAACTTGTACAAATCCACATGTGTATTAGTCAAATTCCCACTTTGTGTGGGGCAGAAATTGAGACCCATACTTAACAATTTGATTTCCTCATCCTCAAGGATTTTATTGGATAAATTTACAATCTTCAAATCATGACCATCAATGGAAAGATCTTTTGGGTCAGAGTCATCACATACCATATTATTTACACCTTATTGCCACTCGCCCCCACATTTGCCTTCTCTGTAGTCCCTCCTTTTGTACCTCCCCTTTGACCTCCTCCCTCCCCTCCTGGTCTTGCCTGGTCTTTCTTCTGTTGTAGTCGGCGGCTTATGCGCAGCTTGGCAAGCTCCTTTTGGAAGGAGGAGGCACCTTCTCCTAAAGGGGTCTCTGGTATGGTAATATTTGATGCAGTACTGCTCTGTGAAGAAACATATGTTACTGATCGAGCGAGTATCATCGCTTTCATCTTTTTCTTCTCTAACTCTTTTCCTCTCTTCAGCGCCCTGGACATTATGGAACATTTTTGCAAAAGTATATATTCTCCCTTCACAGTAATCCTTATCGTCTCTCTTAATCTTCCTCAGCTTTTTATCTTTAAGGTAAATTTGATGATTGTCCATAACCTGTTTCAAGATTCCATAATTTTTCTCTATAAGGTCTTTTTGTTCCATTTCATTTATTTCCTTCTCTAATGCTTCGATTTCTTCCTGCAACTTCTCACCCTTTTCATAAGCATGTCTCACTAAAATCCGCATCATCGTCTGAGATGCTCCTTCTAAATTATTTTCCCACTCCTTTAACAAATCTCCACTTAAATCCTCAAAAGTGGAAAAAATAAGAATTCTCAACCCTTTCGGTATTTTGTGATTATCTATATATTACTGGAGTGTTACTCCATCCCATCATCTGCTTAATTCTTGTTTTTTAAGCCGTTCTAACCTTAAAAATAGTGTCTTGAGGCTAGTATTGGTAATGGCCCCCTGAGTAACATTTTGTTTGACAGTATTTGTCCCAAACAAATTTTGCGCCATCTCTTCACGACCATCTGTAAATCTAGGCATGATTATACAATTATAACAATGGGATGAGTGCAGAACAGTCCACAACTTAAACACAAACGTAAACCAACCGGCGGCTGACCAAGGCTCAGCACCTCAAACCCAGTTTTGAGAAGATGAGTATTCTGTGCAATCTCTTCCAGAGCCTGCCGCTGTTAGGCTCTTCTGACTTCCAGAAAATTTAATTTTTACGAAAAAGGAAGGTGCACTAGAGAAAGAGTCCCAAACATCCAAATGAGTCCAATTGTCTTCTTTATTGTAATTCAAAATCTTAAAATGGCCTTCAGCCAACGCGTTTCGTTCCAGTGACGGAACTTCGTCAGGGCTGAAACATACATATGACATAACATAAGTCAATACATAAGACAAAAACAATGACAATCTTACATTTAAAACACTTCACAACATAAATAACACATATAGTAATAATGGCGCAAAAAAAGGGAAGAAACATATAAATATGAACAAATGCATATTCACTAACATATATTAGACAATTCACCCAAACAACATAAATATACATTTAGGCACATATATATTGACATAACAATAGGCTAAAAACATATTTGTATTCTATAAGGATTCCTATATCAGTATTATCAAGAGTGTATATATAATTAATTGAAGCAATCCTAAACAATTTTACAAAAGATATATATATCCCAAAGGAATCTCTCCTAAAAAAGTTTTCATAAACAATTCTTTATATGAAAAATTATCTTATATAAAATGTTTGTATTATAAAAGAAAAGAAGGAGATAGCAGTGTTAATGATGGTCTGTAGAGCCACGGTAATTGTGGGCCCGCCAAGATAGAAGATGTGGACAGGGCAAGGATCCGTGCAGGCATCCGAGAGGGTAGATCAATAAGACTAAAGACAAGGCTTCCTACCTATATATAATATTTTTGGTCACCGGAATCTCTCACCATCTCATAAAGGCTTGCTAAGAGTCCTAAAGGAGCCAAGAAGCAAAAGCAAAAGCAGCTATAGATATATATATATCTCCATAATATCTAGACATATATTGAAAAAACATATATTGACTTACTAAGATCTTATTTTTGTGGTTTTTATTTGTAATATTTATGTAAAACATTTTTTTTATATAATTTATTTTCAAAAACATACATTCTCATATGTAGCAAAATTACAATCATGTGGAACAAGCACCAACAAAATATAATATATATATCTCTGACCATACAAGCCTCACATACTCTCATTCATACATCATTCATTAACCCGCTAAAACAAAAACATTGAATAGCACAAGTGTGTCTTATATCCGAAAGGGCCTAAAGAGACAGTCATCTCTTCCGTTAGTGCAAAGCTTAGATCTTTTCTCTGAGTGTTACAATTTAACACTTTCTCCAATAGACCTATTTATATATTCAAAGCAATAATTAAGAATATTGGTCCTCTTGTCTTGTCTTCTGATATTGCGCCGACACGCGTTTCGGTGATGACCCAAAGATCCTGTTCGCACCTTCCTCAGGGCGCTAAAAACATGTATGAGTCAGAGGGTCATGGTGCCCACAGTAATTCAAAGTGTCAGCTGCAACAATAAAAAAATACATATATGTAAGGCTGTTTCTGGGCTCCAAAGAATAGCAGCTTCAGCACGGCAAGAATGAGCTTCAGCACGGCAAGAATGAGCTTCAGCACGGCAAGAATGAGCTTCAGCACGGCAAGTGTAGGAAGAAGATTATTGTTCTATAGAGAAATTTTAAGCTAAACGAGATGGAAGGTGAGAGATAAACAGTGTGGCCCTGATATGTGCACCCATGCAGAGAAAGTTGCTCCGAGAGTAGATCCAGAGAAAATGTCAGAACTAGTTCACCACCTGAGTTCTATCAGAAATAAGTGTGTGCTCCATAGTCAGCATCCAAAGATTAGACCCGTCCTGAAGGGAACAGTGGGTCCTATTGCCAGACTCCATACTTACGACAATGACGAATTCAAACTATTTACTGAGGGAACAGCAACGTAACTTCATCCACAGGATGGCGTGAGATACCCTTAGATGGAAAAATAAATATTATACAAAGAGATAATATACACTGTGATTAGTCTCAGGAAAAGCCCACGTCTAGTCCTTTAGATCTCAAAGAGAGCCAAAATTAAGTACCTTATCAGGACAGGTATCGCCACTCTAGAATAATGGCTCAAGTGGCGTAAATAAATGTCTAGGTAGTCCAAAATTTGCAGATGGCTCAAGTAAGCATCTGTCTCCTTAGAATTCCTCAAACAAAGATACGTTCTAAGTCATAGCGAAGCTAGATCATCTAGGGGAGACAAAATAAAAGTATAAACACCATAAATATGGGAAACAAAATAGAAAGCGGAACATGTATGCGGAGAAAGCCCGATAGCGATACACAGAGGACAGTTCGATCTCTGTGCGTCAGAGTCTTAGTGTGATGAGAGCCAGTGCCCAACAGTACATCTAAAAGAATCAGAGTGCTTTGGACCATAAGCTTTAACTTCAATCTATCAATCAGGGATTTGTAGAGCACACTACTCACCCGTGAGGGTCTCAAGGCGCCGGGGTGGGGGAGGGAGGGGTTTGGGCAGCTCCGGTCATCCGAAAAGCCAAGTCTTGGGGCTCTTCCTGAATGCTTGAAGTGTGGGGCTTCGCTTGATGCTGAGAGGGAGTTTGTTCCAAGTCTTGGTCACGATCAGTGGCGTAACAAAACGTGAGGGGGCCCCCAGGAAAGATGTGCTGAAGGGGCCCCTCACACTCACATCAGTAGGGGTTGAGGGGAGCCCCCCTCCAGTATGGGGGAGCCTGGGGGCCCCCCGCACTGCGGGGGCTGCGGGGGCCTTTGTTACGCCCCTGGCCGCGATGTAGGAGAAGGATCTGCCTCCCGTTCTGGTTCTGTGGATGGGGGGGATTTCGGCCAAGGCCAGGTCAGCGGATCAGAGGTTTCTCCTGGGGGCTTAGAAGGAGACTCTTTCGTTGAGGTATTGGGGTCCCGTGTTGTGGAGGGCTTTGTAGCCGTGAGTGAGCAGCTTGAAGATCACTCTTTTTGACGGAAAGCCAGTGAAGGTCTCATAGGTGCTGGGTGATGTGGTCTTGTCGTGGGATGCTGAGGACAGTCTGGCTGCGCAATCTGGACGGTCTGGAGTTTGTGGAGTAGAGATTTGTTGATTCCGGCATAGAGTGCGTTCCTGTAGTCCAGCCTGCTGGTGATGAGTGCATGGGTGACGGTCTTCCTGGATTTGGGGGGGATCTATGTGAAGGTCTTGCGGAGTATGAGGAGGGTGTTGAAGCATGCGGAGGATACGGCGATGATCTGTTAGTTCATGGTGAGGAAGGAGTCGAGTAAGATGGCGAGGTTGCGGGCATGGTCCGTGGGTGTGGGTGTGGGAGGGTTGCCGAGGGCAGGGGGCCACCAGGTGTCGTCCCATGCGGAGGGGGTGGATCCGAGGATGAAGACTTCCGTTTTCTCCGAGTTGAGCTTCAGGCAGCTGCTTCTCATCCAGGTTGCAATATCCTTCATTCCTTCCTGGAAGTTGTGCCTGGTGCTGTCGGGTTCATTGGTGAGGGAGAGGATGAGCTGGGTGTCGTTGGCTTAGGATACTATGCTGAGTCCGTGTTTCCTGACGATGGTTGCGAGGGGGGCCATGTAGATGTTGAAGAGCGTGGGGCTGAGGGAGGATCCTTGAGGTACTCCGCATCTGGTCTCTGTGGGTTCGGAGAGGAAGGGTGGGAGACTGATTCTTTGAGTTCAGCCGGCGAGGAAGGAGCGGATCCAGTCTAGGGCAGTTCCCTGTATGTCGGTGTCGTGGAGTCTGGTGGCTAGTGTGCGGTGGGAGACGGTGTCGAAGACTGCTGAGAGGTCTAGTAGAATGAGGGCTGCGGTGTGGCCTTGGTCTTGGAGTGTGCGGATGTCGTCCGTGGCGGCTAGGAGGGAGGTCGCAGTGCTGTGGTTGGTGCGGAAGCCGGACTGAGATGTGTCAAGGATGTTGTTGGATTCTATGAAGTTCGCTAGCTGGATGTTGACGATCTTTTGGGTGACTTTGGTGGCGAAGGGGAGGAAGGAGATGGGCCTGTAGTCCTGTAGTTCTTGAGGTCCATGGGGTCTGCGGAGGGCTTCTTGAGGAGGGGTTTGACTTTTGCACGTTTCCAGTCGTCGCGGAACGTGCCTGTTTCGAGGGTGCAGTTGATTGTGCTTCGTAGCTCTGGTGCGATGGCGGAGGCGGCCCTGTGGAAGATGTGTGGCGGGAAGGGGTCTCTGGGTGCTCCGGAGTGTATGCTCCTCATGGTCTTTGCGGTCTTTTCTTTGGTGACAGGGGTCCAGGCGAGGATGGTCGGCTGGGTGGAGTTGCTGGTGGAAGGTGCTGGGTCGGTGCCTTGGTCCTGTTCATCGAAGTTGTCGTAGAGTGTCCTGATCTTGTGGTGGAAGAAGGAGCCGAGTTTGTTGCAGAGGTCCTGGGAGGAAGGGACGTAAGAGGTTTCACTTGGGGGTCTGGTGAATTCTTGTATAATGTTGAAGAGTTCCTTGGAGTCGCGGGAGTTGGAGAGGATTCTGTCCTGGATGAAGTTCCTCTTTGTAGATCTGATGAGTTGGTGGTGTGCTGCAGTGGTGGTCCTGTAGGGGATGCGTGCTTCCGGGCTTTTGCTGTTCCTCCAAGCTTTCTTGCATCGTTGGCACGAGCTCTTGGATTCTCGGAGGTCCGTGGTGAACCAGGTGACTTTCATGGTGTGTTGTCTGTCGGAGTTCTGGAGGGGTGCAAGTGTGTTGGCGCAGTCGCCGATCCATTTGGGGAGTTCGTTGGCTGCAGAGTTGGCGTTGGTCGTGGTGGGGGGAGGAGTGCGGTTGAGGGCGGAGGCGAGGTGCTCTTCGGTGATCTTGCTCCAGTTTTTGCGTGGGGTGTGGCGTAGGCTTGTGTGCTGTGGGTTTCGAGAAGGAGAAGTGGACGCAGTGGTGGTCCGTCCAGAGGTGTTGCGTGGTGTGACTGAAGCGAATGTTGATTCCTCCGGCGAAGATGGGGTCGAGGGTGTGTCCCACCTTGTGGGTGGGGGTGGTGACGAGTTGCTTCAGTCCGATGTTGGCGAGGTTGTCTAGGAGGGCAGTGGAGTTGGAGTCGCTGAGGTGGTTGAGGTGGAAATTCAAGTCTCCATGGAGGCGAGGGCGTGGGGCACGATGTGGTCTGCGATGGTGTTGGTGAACGGGGTGCGGGAGGTCTGTAGGCGAGAGTTCCAAAGAGATATAGGAACTGTAACAAATGATAGGTCAACAAGTAGACTTAAGCTATGAGCACCTACTAAATACCGCTCAAGTCACAAGAGAGTGAGAGAAATGATGGGTGTAAAGTCAGACTCTCTCCATAAGCGATATACCGATATCATAAAAGAAACGAGATCACATATAAGCGAAAACGAATGCTAACACAATAAGATAATGGACAAAAGCAAACGATGCAGGACTTTTGCCGTGAAGCTCATAAGACACCTACCCGATGGAGGATATAGATTCGCCCTACTATTCATCGTTGGTAAGTGCCTAACTGTAGGGTCTAGAACCTTTGCTACTGTTCATTGTTCAGTTTGTTTATACCATTAGTTGTTTGGGACGCTCAATTCTCTTCAATGTATGCTCTTTGCTTCCCCACTTTGGCCACAGCGCGCTGGACACTGGTGACTGTCGTATCTACGGTCGCTACATCACCGCCCTCTCCAGTAATTGTATGGAATGGAACTAGGGTGCAGACCCCAAAGAGTCCTCGGGTACCCCTGCACCCCTGATCTTTACCACTGCAGTTCTAGGGTGCAGACCCCAAAGAGTCCTCGGGTACCCCTGCACCCCTGATCTTTACCACTGCAGTTCTAGGGTGCAGACCCCAAAGAGTCCTCGGGTAGACCCCTGCACCCCCAATCTTCACCACTGAATTTCTATGGTGCAGACACTAAAGGGTCCCCGGTTAGACCCCGGTACCCCCGATCATCATTGCGGTTCTAGGGTGCAGACCCTGACGTGTCCTCGGGTACCCCGGCACCCCTTGATCTTCACCATTGTGGTTCTAGGGTGCAGACCCCAAAGGGTCCTCGGGTACCCCTGCACCCCCATCCTTCACCACTGCAGTTCTAGGGTGCAGACTCTAAAGAGTCCTCGGGTACCCCTGCACCCCCGATCTTCATCATTGCTGTTCTAGGGTGCAGACCCAACACCCCCAGATGTTCACCATTGCATTTCTAGGGCCCTCAAGAGTCCTCGGGTACCCCTGCACTCCCAACCATATCATTTCACTCGTGCGTGCACACCCACATAGTCCTCCGACAGGCACCCCCGATCCTTACTCTGATGTGAGGTACCAGGACAGCACTGCCCGCCCCCTCTAACCCCCCCCCCCCCCCCAAAGGTGACCTCAAGCCGCTGAGGGGGGCTGGATGCATCGAAAAGAGGAAACAGAAAAGAGGAAAAGGAGGGAAAGAGGAGGGGCTGGAGGGTGGCGGTCCTGCCTGCCGGGCCCCTGTCCCTGAACTGCAGAGCTGTGCGATGCTCTGATGAAACGTGCTGCGGAGCGCGTCTGCCTACACTGGACAGGGGCGTCGCCTAGCAACCGGATCAACCCACATCTCCATCCACAAGGAGGGCCCGCTCACCGTGGGCCTCGCAGAGCAGTCTGGGAAGAGCCCAGAGATGCCCACCGACCTGACTGCAGGATCTTTCACACTTCAGTGCATGCCTGCTCTTCGGGTGGCCACGGTGCCCACCAGTGCCCCAAAGAGGGTTACATACTGCCCCCTAGAGCCAGTCACTGGTGCACCATCGAGCAGCCCACGGGGCTCGACGCCAGCCCAGAGAAGATGCTTTTCAAGGAGCTAACCGTGGTGGTGCCCAGCACCCTCCGGGCCCGGCCTGGACTGGGTCTACATTTCTGGAGACGTGCTGCTGCTGTAGCGCCTCGAAGAGGAGGCAGAGCTGCTCATTAGAAGGAGGGGGAAGGTCTCTAACCAGGAAGGCCGGTGCCTGCATGGAAATGTCTCAGGGGCGGGGGAGACCCTCCCAGCACCCTCAGGCTTGGACTAGGACTCAGACGCGCTGCTGTAGCGCCGCGAAGAGGAGGCAGAACTGCTCATGAGGAGGAGGGGGCAGCCCTCTAACCAGGAAGACTGGTACTCGCATGGAACTGTCTCAGGGGCAGGGGAGACCCTCCCAGCGGCCTCAGGACCTCCGCGAGACCCTCCCACAGCGGTCGGAGTGGGCGTGATCCGAAGGGCACAGCGCGCCCCTACTTCTATAATTCAATAGATTCCGTTCCCCTACTTTTTTATTTGAAACATTCATCCCAGGACGGCAGAAATAGCCGAGGCCCGAAGCCTCGGCGTTCGGGGACAGGCTGTGGGCAGAGAAGACCAGGACAGTGTCCACTCCTGCTCCGCCGCTGGCACCTGTCCCCCCTCTTTCTGACTAGCTCCTCCTCTCTTACTGAAACCCCTGACTTCAAGAAAGGGTTCTCACCCTCTCTTTCCTCCTTTCCTTTATTTGTTCCCCTGTGAAATGGATCCAAAAAAGAAAAGCACTTTTGTCGTCTTTTTTTGACATTTTTCTTTTCCACAGTGCAGCCTCGGGAATAAAAGGTTGGAAATATGAAAAATAAATAAATAACTAAATAAATAAAGGAAAACAGAGTGGTCGCAAAGGGGCCAGATTGGTTTTATTCAGACCTAAACACATTAGCGCCAATTTACAGAGTTTGCCAGTGAAGCGCTACTTTTGTTTTCTTATTTTTCTTTGAACAGCATTGTTTTCCCCGGCTGGGGTTGTGCCCCAATTCTGGAGGTGCTGCGATGCCTGATTGATGAGTGGTTTGGAAAACAAAATGTGTACCGCGGATCTGTGTTCACAGATGTTGTCTGTTTAAGCCATACTGCTTACGTTTTGTAAGGATATAAGCGATGGACATTGAAACTGGTCCCTTCCGGGCCCTGTAGTCCTGTCCTTACCTTTTCAGGCAAAAACACTCATTGATTTCTGAATAATGAGTGTAAAAGCGTTACGGTAACCTTGTCGTTCCTGCTTACACTTCACATGCTTTACTTAATCTTGCATTCCCTATGAGTGTTTGCTTTTTCCAGGATGTTGTTACTTTTTTTTAGGCAGCATATTGCTCTTGTCTTGTGCATAATTTGAATTGAGTCGCATCCAGGTGTTTATAGCGGGCACAATTGGGTTGTAGTTGAAGGCAGTGCGAGTTTCTCTCAGTGGGGCAGTATGATCTTCAGTGGGGGAGACGATGTGGCACTATGGTCAGAGCTGCCGAATTTGGAACTTGAAAACCAGGTTCCGCCTTCATGACCACTCTCCTGAGGGAGCACATTCCTGTGCTAGACCTTTGAAGCCCTGGTGTCTTAGCACCAGCAGGTGGACCCTAGTGGGGGCAAGTGTGGGTTAACCTTAAAGGCCTGTTCACCACAATCCAATCTGAAGTTCACCTCCAGTCTTGCGGGCAGGATTATGAAGCAGCACACCCTAGAGCGACAGTGACTCTGTCACTGAGGTCACAGGACCCTTGACCGGCTCTAGGGCGGTGCGACCAGTGTGACCGCAATGGGCGCTGACTTTGGGTGAGGGCGTCATGTTTGCAAGTATATTATGGTTTTAAAAGCACTTGCTGCCTCCTTTCTGGCCTCCAGCAATTTTCGGAAACAATACAAATGTCATGAGAACTCTGGTGATTAATGTTCTTCCTAGAGAGAGAAAGATCAGAGTTTTGTCAAGTGGAAGTTTTGATTCATGGAAAGGTTGCGCAGAGCGTTAATGTGCCTGTTGCAAAGAACATGTACCATGCAGATCACAAAGTGCACATAATGTAAATCGGTCAGTGGGATACTGCTTTTGTCAGAGAGATCCTTTTATTACTTGCAGTTTATAAGTTAAAATCCTAATGTAGAACGTGAGCTATTAACTGTCATCTAAGAGCTGCATGCAAACTGCAAGGTATAAATTAAAGCATTGTGGTTTTTTCCCCAGTGTTTGATTATCCAAATGTTGCAAAAGGTGTTAATTCAGATGGAAATCAATTCTGATCATTAAAGAGAACCCCCAACCATGGTATTACGTTTTAAATTCTCAGTTTGTGTTTCTCCAGACCAATCACTATTAAACTATATTGCTTACTAGTATGGTTGTCGTGTGACTCCTACACCTTGTAGTCCTTTGTCTTATGTAACATTTCCTATACAGTGATTTACACACATATAGGGGGTGATTAGTATGGCGGGCGGATCGCCATCGCCGGCCAGGCGGTGGCGATCCGCCCGCCATCGCCACCCGATTTACCCCCGCCATATTATAATGGCGGGGGTATCGCGGCGGACGCAAAGTGGGTCCGCCGCTTTTCCGCCGGTCGTCAATCGGCCGGGCGGAGCTGCGGCATAATATGGTGGCAGTGCCTACCAGGCACTGCCATCCATATTAGGATGTGTGCGGAAACTGGCCTTTCCATGGCGGCATCAAGGCTGCCGGGGATTCACTTTGGGGGCCCGTTGCAGGCCCCCAGGGGGTTGGGGGGCTGCACTTGGGGGGTACTCCCTACATTGCCATGCACAAGGTGGCAGGCACCGCGCGGTGCCTGCCACATTGTGCATGGCAATGCACAGCATGGCATTTCAACATTGCGGCGGGTGCTGCATCCAGCAACACCGCCGCAATGTTAAAATCCCAGATGCGACCGCCGCATCATAATTGGGGTGGCGGGACCGCCGCATGGCAGGCGGGCGGTCCCGTTACCGCTAGGGTGGCGGGCGGACTTAAGTCCGCCCGCCATCCTAATCACCCCCATAATTGTTTGACTCTGTGTAACATGTGTGATGTAAAGTGCTCTGACACCCTACTCTGGTATGAGCGGCGCTGTAAATCAAATTAAATGCATCTGAGAGAGAGTGTGGTTATGGAGACTTGAGGGGCACTGTTAAAGGGTGGTAGTGAAGAAATCCGTGGCAGAGGTGGTCATTGGGGGGCACCAACAAACACTGTTGCACAGGGCGCCACCAGCGCTAAAGCCGGCCCTGCCCTTGAGGCCATTCCGCTTCACCCATTGGTACTTCCATTGGCCTTGTTTGAGCAGTAGTAGCTGCAACTCACCAGGGGTTGGCAATGCAGGATTTGCACACGCACCAAACTAAGTTCGCAAACTTCACAGTCTCTCTGCTTCATGCACAAGCACTTTTAACATGTGCTGCCTGCTGTGGGGCCACTGGAATTATGCAGCAAAGGAGGACAAAATTATGCTGCAGCGTTGACTAAATTATGCAGCAAAAAAAGGCTGCAGCATGATGCAGTATATTTTCTGATACTTTATTATTTTGACATTTTACACATGCTAACAGTCTCTGCAAAGATTTTGTCTTATTAGTAGGACCAGTGTAACATACAAATGCAGCAGTGAGAAAGGTGATCAGTCAACCTTTGCAAAGGGTCATCCACTTCTCAGCAACAAAAGTCACATATTTTAGTAACTTTTGATCCGTTTGAGATACAAACAATCTATTAGTTAAAATCGTCAAATTATGCAACAGATGGTGCATTATGTGGCAAATATTGTAGAGCCATAATTATTAACCCTGGGCGGAGCTGGGCCGGAGCCCCCGTCCTGCGGCCTGCAGAGGGACCGTCTGCCCGGGACGGGGGTCCCTGGTGCCCGGGGAGGCTCCCCTCCTCCCCGGCCTGGCTGGGTTCAGAAGCGGGGACCGGTTCTGGGGCCTGGGCTCTGGCGAGCCCTGGGGTGCGGGAGTCCACGTCCTGCAGCCAGCCGAGGGTCCGGGTGCCCGTCACGGGGGTCCATCGAGCCAGGGCAGGCCTCCCCCGCTTCGCCTGCGTGTCAAGGTGCGTGCGGGCCCCGGGTCAGAGTTCCATCGGGGGCCCCCCTCGCAGCCCCGTGCCCGGGACCCAGCTAAGGGCTCTGATGAGCCCCCGGGAAGCAGAGCCCCCGAGTCCTCCAAGGGCAGGCGGGAGCCCTTCCTTTAAGGCGCAGGGTGTCCTTCGGGCCCAGCCATCTGGTTGCGCCTTTCCCCTCGGCCATCTGGTCGCGCACAATGCTTTCCAATGGGGCGACCAGATGGCCCGGCTGCCCCGGAAGTCCCGATGAGGGCTTCTTTGCCTCCCCGATCCCAGCCAGGGCTGCAGGAGGTCGGGCGCGTCCGCGCCTTGGGTCCGCTCAGTCTCGCGGTGCGCATGGGTTACCAGAAAAGGGGGTACCCTTCCTCCGGATTACTAGGGACAGGGTACGCCGGAACCCCTCGCGGGCTGGGGGCTCTCAGCCGTCGACCAGATGGGCTCCCCCTGTCTGGGGCTCCGTCCTCCAGCCCGCCGCGTGACAAAGTGCCCGGGACGGGCTCCATCGGGCCCGGGCGGTCCTCCCTTGGGCGTCCGGGCCCAAGAGCTCTGGCCGGGCGCTTCCTACACTGGGCTCCGTCCACTCTCCGCCATGGACACGGGGCCCATCGGGCGTTCCCCAGCTCGGCTTGGGTTCAGGAGCTCCGGTAGGGGCCCTTCGTGGCCCTGGGAGGGTGCCCTACCCACCCCGGGCTCCGTCCTCAGGCCTGCCGTGTGGCAGGGTGCCCGGGACGCGGGCCTTGGGGAAGCCTCCGCTGCGCATGCCTGCCGGGACCTCCGGCCGGGCCCAGAGGACCGGGCTCCGTCCCCCTGCTCCGCCATGGTCCCAGGACGGGGGTCTGTCGGGCCCGGGCAGGCCTCCCTCCTGCTTCGCCCACCTGTCAAGGTTAGGCCTGGGCGGTAAATTCCGTTCCGCTCGCGGAATTTGCGGAATTTGGGTAATTTCGCGTTCTGCGGAGAACGCGAAATTGCCAAAAATTCCGCGATCCGCGACTTCGCGGAGTTTTTGCATGTTCGCGCTTTCAAAATGCGTGTTCGCGAGATATTTCTCCCCGAGCACGCAAACAGCGTTCGCGAACAGGAAAAAAGCATCGCGAACGGGCGGAACAAGCAATTCCGCGTGTTCGCGGAACTTTTGCGTGCTCGCGGAGATTTTTTACCATTTCGCGGAGCTTTGCGTAGCGCGACTACGCAAATTCCGCCCACCCCTAGTCAAGGTGCCTGAGGGACCCCGGGGTGGAGGTCCGTCGGGGACCCCCGTCCGCAGCCCCGGGCCCGAGGCCCAGCTGGGGTCTCCGAGCCCCCGAGCCCTCCAAAGGGCAGGCGGGAGCCCTCCCGCGAAGGCTCGGGGCAGGCAGATTGGCATCCTTCGGGCCCGGCCATCTGGTTGCGCCTTTTCCATCGGCCATCTGGTCGCACGCAATGCTTTCCAATGGGGCGACGAGATGGCCGGGCTGCCCTGGAAGTCCCGATGAGGGCTCGTTTGCCTCCCCGATCCCAGCCAGGGCTCCAGGAGGTCGGGCGCGTCCGCACCTTGGGTCCCCTCAGTCTCGCGGTGCGCACGGGTTACCAGAAAGGGGGGTACCCTTCCTCCGGATTACTAGGGACAGGGTACTCCAAAACCCCTCTCGGCCTAGCGGTCCTCAGCCGGCAGCCGGACGGGCCAGGACGCCCCCCCCAGCCCGGGTCTCCGTCTCCCGGCCCAACGTGTGGCGTGGTGCACAGGATGGGGGCCCGCAGGCCCGGGGAGGCCTCACCTGTGCCCGTGAGCACCGACGGGGTCCAGGGGCCCCAGGCTCAGTCTCCTGGCCTGCCGCTTCACCAGTCCCCGAGACGGGGT
>CAWUFW010012503.1:450000-460000 GCA_963921515.1 Calotriton arnoldi | reverse complement strand
TGGAAGTCTGAATCCGCTAAGGAGTGTGTAACATCTCACCTGCCGAATCAACTAGCCCTGAAAATGGATGATGCTGGAGCGTCGGGCCCATACCCGGCCGGCGCTGAGAGCCGCGGGGGCTAAGCCGCGATGAGTAGGAGGGCCGCTGCGGTGTGCACGGAAGCCCGGGGTGAGGGCCCGGGTGGAGCCGCCGCAGGTGCAGATCTTGGTGGTAGTAGCAAATATTCAAACAAGAACTTTGAAGGCCGAAGTGGAGAAGGGTTCCATGTGAATAGCAGTTGAACATGGGTCAGTCGGTCCTAAGAGATGGGCGAGCGCCGTTCAGAAGGGACGGGCGATGGCCTCCGTTGCCCTCGCCGATCGAAAGGGAGTCGGGTTCAGATCCCTGAGCCTGGAGTGGCGGAGACGGGCACCCTCGCGGCTTCCAGTGCGGTAACACAAACGATCCCAGAGAAGCCGGCGGGAGCCCCGGGGAGAGTTCTCTTTTCTTTGTGAAGGGCAGGGCGTCCTGGAATGGGTTCACCCCGAGAGAGGGGCCCGAGCCTTAGAAAGCGTTGTGGTTCCGGCGGCATCCAGTGAGCTCTCACTGGTCCTTGAAAATCCGGGGGAGATGCTGTAAATCTCGTGCCGGGCCATACCCATATCTGCAGCAGGTCTCCAAGGTGACCAGCCTTTGGCATGTTGGAACAATGTAGGTAAGGGAAGTCGGCAAGTCAAATCCGTAACTTTGGGATAAGGATTGGCTCTAAGGGCTGGGTCGGTCAGGCTGGGGCGGCGACTCTCGACGCGAGCCGGGCCCTTCCCGTGGATCGCCCCAGCTGCGGTGGGCGGCGACTCTCGACGCGAGCCGGGCCCTTCCCGTGGATCGCCCCAGCTGCGGTGGTCACCTCTCCCCATGCCCCCTCCCCAGAGGCGCGGGGCCGGCGTTCTGCCTCGGCTGGCACCTAGCAGCTGACTTAGAACTGGTGCGGACCAGGGGAATCCGACTGTTTAATTAAAACAAAGCATCATGAAGGCCCGAGGCGGGTGTTGACGCGATGTGATTTCTGCCCAGTGCTCTGAATGTCAAAGTGAAGAAATTCAATGAAGCCCGGGTAAGCGGCGGGAGTAACTATGACTCTCTTAACCTATTCTCAGTTGTAGTGGCCTTTACCTCCCAGTGGTCCCGCCGGTAATTGCCTCTATAGTGCTAGACTCTGCGTAGAGAAGTCTATAGAGATAGGCCAAACAAGATTCTATCATGGCGGCGAGCGTGATAGTGAGAAATGGCGAAGCAAACAAACACAATTCCAGATGGGGTAGTTCCTGGAGATTAAAAATCCCGTTAAGATGGCGTAGGGAGGTGCTGTCTTTTCCAGAAATCATTAACCTCCTCACCGAATTTGACAACCCAGTAACCCGCTTCAAACAATGCAACAAACAACAACGATTGAGGACACGATATATCACCTAGTTCACCTTCCATAGCAGACGAAGACACAACAGTAGACCTCAGCGAAACCATCGAGTTTGTGGCCTCCTCAGCCAAGAATGACATTGTTACAACCAACTTTGAAAATCTACCTGATGTGTACGAGGTCAGCAAAGAATTGAATACAAAGAAAAGTGATTACACAAAGAAAGTCACATATTGGAAATACCCAAATGAAAAATATAAATGAGACTTGTGTGGAGACATATTGGGAACTTTTAAAGAATTGAGAAAACATGTCTCCAACAAGCATAAAGGCTTCTATCTCAAAACTTATTGCTCAAAATGTGACAAAGAAGCCGAATACCACAATATTGCATGCCATTACGCCTAATGTAAAGGAAGACCTCAAAAAGGAGTGCTGCCGTTCCTGTGCAGCTTCTGTGACCTCAGATTCGGAACAAAGATTGGAGTTTCACAACATGCTCGGCATGCGCATCCAAGAGCGCAAAATGAAGCTAGACTAGCAGCTCTAGCAAGCAGCAAACCATCAAAATTATGGTCACAGGAAGAAATACTGCTATTAGCAAAATTGGAAAAAGTGTATGAGAACAAGAGAAATATTAATGCGCTGATGGTTCCGCATTTTGACAATAAAAACAGAAAACAAATTGCAGAAAAAAGAAAAGATAGAAGAGATAAGAGTAAAAAATCGGCAAAAGATGTACTGCAAGCATCAATTGTCTCTGAGAATGACTCTTGCGATGAACCAGAGGTTACAGTGGAAGTAACAACAGAAAAGCGCAGAGACTTTATCAATCGCAAACGTGCGCAAAAAATCAAGAACTTTGATGAGCTGGAGGATAGAATCACAGAAGTCGAGAAGTACACCAAGAACATAGAGCAACACGATGCTGCTATGGATCTGATGGATGAGATAGTGACTTATATCTCAGAAAACACCACTGATATAAGTCCTGTACCAGCAAATCGTGGAGAACCAGCAAGCGAACTCAATAATGAGTCTATGAACTCTGCTCAAGATGAGCACCAGAATGCCTCAGTAGAAAACAAGATAACAAAGAAAGACAAGAAAAACGTAAGGCTCAATCGGACACACAAGAAATATTATGCAAAAGCAAAGGGCAGCTACAAAGAATACCAGGCAATGTTTAAAAAAGACAAAAAGAAAATTGCCAGGATTATCACTGATGGGGCAGAAGATGCCACTTGCCAAATCAGTGCGGATGAAATTTTCCAATACTACAAAGGCATAATTGAAAAAGAAAACAAGAAAAACCCTAAATTCATACCGATTGATCGGATACCGGATGAATGGGAAATTAGAAATTTGTGTAAAGAAATTACACTGCTCGAAATAACTAAAGCCTTCAATGAATCAGATTTAAAGAAAGCAGTGGGGCCTGATAAGATTGGTCTGAATGACTTGAATAACGTGCATAACAAGCAACCAAGACTGCTGCACAGAATTTTATCGTCTTGGTTATTCATGAGAAGACTACCAGAAAGTATTAAAAAGAACCGGTCGATATTGATACCTAAGAATGTACCGATTAGCGAACTTAAAAAAATCAGTAATTGGCGACCAATTACCATCGGTACTGCGTTCATGAAGTTATTCACAAAAATATTAACTAAAAGACTCTCATTTTTTGTTGAATTGAATACGAGACAAAAAGGCTTCATGAAGGTGAGAGGTTGTCTCGAAAATCTGACTCTTCTGCAAAATATCATAAAAGGGGCACAAAAGAACAGTAACTCATTAGCAGTAGTGCTCATAGATATCTCAAAAGCCTTTGACTCTGTCAGCCATGGTCACATTCTACAGAGTCTTGCAAGGCACGGAGTTCCATCATACATCAGAGACATAATAAAAGACTTATACACTGACTCAACAACATTTTTCAAGGGAAAGAACAACGAAGCAACTCCTGAAATAACAATGAAATCTGGGGTTAAACAAGGTGACTCTCTATCCCCACTGCTATTTAACATTGCCATGGATCCTCTGATCTGTGATCTTCAGAAAGACGGCAAGGGCTTCACATTCGGATCTGATGGTCTTATTGAGCAAATCACTGCTCTCGCTTTTGCCGATGACATTGCAGTACTCAGCAACACCTGGGAAGGAATGAGTACAAATCTGAAAATCATTGAAAAATTCAGTAAAACAACAGGATTAAAACTTAATGTGAAAAAGACACATGGATTTTATATCAGTCACCATAAAGATAAAATCCTGATTAACAACTGTAAACCATGGCAATTTGAAAAACAAGATATAGAAAACATTCATTCAGGAGAAAGTGAGAGATACCTCGGATTGAACTTTGATCCACACACTGGCCATACAAGCAACAACAAAATTAATGAGGTTCTTGTTAATTGGGCTCAAAAACTTGATCATCTACCACTTAAGCCCACACAGAAAATAGAAATATTGTGTCAGTACTTGATCCCTAAACTGTCATTTAAATTGGAAATGACAGGAACAGAAGCTAAAACTTTAAACATTCTGGATCAAACAATAAAAACGTATGTCAAACATTTTCTACACCTTCCTGCATACACATGTGATGGTCTCCTATATTCGAAAAGATCCTTTGGGGGCCTCAGTATACCAAAGTTATGTACGACAATTGGTCTAAACAAAGTCAATAGTTTATTGTATCTCAGGGAAGCTCCAGGTCTGTACATAGCTCATTCATTCATGTATGCAGGAGAAGTAATCAATGAAAAAATTGATAACATCATCAAAACACACAAACTCAACATTTTAGACAGTAGGTTTCTGAGTTATGATTTGAATTTGTTAGCAAGATATGATTGGAGAAAAGAAGAATTTGAGAAATGGGCAAATCTCCCTGTCCAAGGTGAGGCAAATCTCCCTGTCCAAGGTGATGGTATAAAATATTTAGCAAGTAATCCAACCTCAAACTTCTGGATCAGCAAGCATAACAAAATGAAAGAAAATCAGTACATAGCTGCGCTGATGTTAAGAGCAAATGTCTTATATACTAGAGAAACCATCACTAGGGGAAGAAATCGTACATTTGCTACATGTAGGTACTGCAAAGATATTTGCAAAACAATTCACATATTTCAGGTGCATGTCCCAAAACCAAGGACATTAGGATAAAAAGGCATAACAAAATTTTGGAATTGCTCATTGATAGAGCAAAAAGGTGTGGTTGGATGGCATATAGGGAACCTCATGTTAAGAATAATCAAGGTGAACTACGAAAACCAGATGTAGTGTTTACCAAAGATGGTACAGCTGTAGTGATTGATGTTTCAATTCGTTATGAAAACTCACAGAATTCCCTTGAATTAGCATTTGAGAGTAAAGTTAAATACTATCAGGATCTGTCACAGCAAATCAAAGATCTCACCAAATGTAACACTGTAAAATTTCATGGCTTTATTGTCGGATGTCGGGGTATTTGGCCTCAATGTAATGATGTTGCTCTGGCTGATCTAGGTCTGCAAATGTCGTTCCCATTCAAGAAGAATGTTTGCCTGACTACTTTAATGGACACTCATAAAATGTGCCAAGTATTCATGGACAATTAAATATCAAGCTTATGCTGAGATGTGCACTTACTTGCAGCTCACATGTCACCCTTATAAAACATATTGTTTTTAAATGTTGATTCATTAATATTTAAATGTGGTTAAACAGTTACATAATAGTTTATAGTTGACACAAGAATTTGTATAGATGTGAATTTTATAGATGTGAATTTCCTGGAATTTTTATAGATCTGCATTTTCTAGTTAGATGTGCAATTTATAGATGTGTATTTTTATAGATGTGTGCTTATAACAATTTAGATACAAATGTGTACATCATGATTATTGAAATGTCTTGAATGAAGAATAGGTCTCAAATAATTACATACACATAATCACTACATACCACACATTGATTATTGATGTCCTGCTAAACATGTGAACAGTGAAGTGAAGATGGCAGCCAGAGGAGGTGCACCAAGATGACCTCCTGAGGGACGGGATCGCCTTCGGCGAAAATCCTGGGTTTCCCCATATCCAAGGCCATGCAACAATCGGATTCACCTCGATGAATACACCACACATGCAACGGCAATTTGTTACTGTGGAAAGAGAATCGCAATAGACGAGCAACTAACTTTGTGCTACCGAAATCACCTCATCGGATCCGACGAGCCCACCCGAGGCAGCTCTGAAGTGTGGCGATCGAGGAGTGTGTCGGAAGAGTCGCGCTGCTGGGAGAGGGCTGTCCCGGTTTGCCAGCGGCTCCGCAACCGACGAGCAATCAACTTTATGCTACCGAAATCGCCTCATCGGATATCCCAATTTTGCCACCGGCTCCGTCGAGTCCGCCCGAGGCAGTTTTGAGGCACAACGATCAAGGTGAGGAGTCGGAAGGGTCGCGCTGCTGGGTGAGGGCAATCCCGGTTTACCTCGGCTCCCTCGAGACCCCAGAGGCAGGACTGAGGTGCGGTAATAGAGGAGAGGGTCGGAAGGGTCGCGCCGCAGAGAGAGGACTGCCCCGACTTGAAGGAAGCGATACCGCTAAGGACAAGGCAGAAGTCTACCGGAGAGCTCTCCTGCCTAACTGCAGTTCTCGGGGGCGAAGAACAGAAAGGTCGTGCTGACGGGGGAGGGCTGCCCCTGATCTGAAGTGGGATCACATTCAGGCTGAATCGGAAGGCTACAGGGGGGCTTTTCTAGCGCAGCAGCAGTCTCGGACGGTGGGGAGCCAGATACAGCAGAGACCCCGCCTCAGTGCAGAACGGGAGGATGCGGTCGCGCTCAGACTGAGCTCAAGTGGTGGAGTCTCTGAAACTGAGATGCAGTAACAGTAATGTAGGGACGAGTTAGAGCAACAGAGCGTTTTGAGACAGAGCCAGAGCGGTGCGATCAAGAATGGAGGAGCTACCTGGGAGCACTGGGGGCTGCTGCAGGCAGATGGCAGGGAAATGAAAGAGAGATAAAGAAATGGAAAAGAATAGGCATGTAAAGACTGTCATACAAAGCAACAGACCGAAAAAGCTGCTGAGATTCACTTGGGAAGGACCTGATTTATTGCCCCAGACATCTTTCCTCCTCACATTACCCTCAAGAAACAAAATGGTCTCCGAGATCTGACCAAGGCCACGCCCCCTCCAATAACAACAGTAATAGAAAGAGGACTTATACCCTCAGGGAGCTAGGAATACTGCTGAACATAGAAACAGGACTCCACTGTAAGTTCCCATGAACTGACCAAGGCCACGCCCCTCCAATAATAACAGTAATAGAAAGAGGACATTTTCCAGTGAACTGACCAAGGCCACGCACCCTCCAATAATAACAGTAATAGAAAGGGGACATATACCCTCAGGGAACTAGGAAAACTGCTGATCATAGAAATAGGACTGCACTGTAAGTTCCCAGCAATGAGGCAGCCATGTTGGAATAGCCGTCAATCATTGGTTTTTATCTGTCTGCGACGTCCATCCCCCTTCTCAGATTTTGCAACCAGCCTGGGAAACAAGTACAATATATCTTCCTAAGCTACCTCCTGACATAAGATAGACATAACTAAAGAGGTTAGAATAAACAGGGATGAATACTCAAAACGCAATTATGACAGGGACCATTCTGAAACTCGCAGGAAAGAATTCCTATACCATATCATACCCCCCTAATCTCTCTAAAAATGCAACCAAAACCTTTAAACATAACCTTCTTAGAAAAAACCCAGAAACTTTAATCTCCGACCCCTCCTTTAGCATAAAAAAAGGCTCCATTATTAACAACCTAATATTTTTCACTACTAAAATGGCAAAATGGCGCAACACCCTGACTAAGTTACTAAACGTACAGGAACTAAGAAATATTCCATACGGCACTAAGATGCTGATAACACCCTCACGAAAACTAAGAGCTACATTAAACATAACATGTTACAAAAACAGCACGATACTGACACAAGCCACTAACAAAGATCTAGAACTATTTGACGAACACTTCACAATTTTAAAAGAATGCGTTCTTAACAACCCTCCCTCAAAAAACCAGCAAAACAACTCACAAGCAGTGACCCCACACAGGAGTCAATCCACCAAAGTAGAATATCTAGGCACTATAGAGCCCCAACAGTCGCAACAGGAGTCCAGAATCTCCGAAGATAGGATCAACAGTCCGCAACACACTAAAATAGCAGTACCTCCCACTAACCCCCGGGCTCCTAGACCCAGACCTAGCTCCAACAACAGACCATACCTTACCATAGAAAAACACTGTAGGACAGAGTCAGCAGTCATTACCCAGGACATCAGGAGATGTAAACATAGGGCCGATAACAAGAATCTCGAAATAGCATTAACAAATAGGAAAATATCTACAGAAAAGACAAAAAGTAGCTTCAATTTCCCAGAGATAGAATTACCCAGCATACCATCTAGTTCACCCCAACACTCGCCCATCTCTCCTCCTTCCCGAAGGGAATTAGATAATCTCAGTTGTCAAGCGAACAAGACCTACAAGGCCTTGCTACTCGCTATCAGAGATATGAAGAACATGTTACACCTCTCAGAAAAATACCTCTCAAAAATTGAGCCTTTCCAAAAACCAGTACACGAACCTCGTAACACTGTAAATACTATCCCAATGTTGGCGACAAACAGACTACACCGACCTCGCAACCAACTCAGATATCTGACAGATGCTGAGATACAAATCCTATTGCTATTGTATGACACATCCCCCAATCTCCCCCCTAAGGTGGACGAACATAACATTCAATCAGTCCCAATTAACGTAAATAGAACTTCAAAGACCAACCACAGAAAACCAAACCTTAACAACCTGCAAAAAGTGACTTTAATTCCCGAAAAGCAAGACTCAATAAGGGTCATCCAACAGAAACCCATCTCAGGACTACTACTCAACTGTCGCTCAGCAAAGAAACATACCTCAGACATAGCCGACCTCATCTTAAACCAGGAAATCGACCTAGCTATCCTAACAGAATCATGGCTTTCGGAATCATCCTCCCCATGCCTTGATCTACAGCATTGTGAGACTCGACAGGCTAAACAAAATGGGTGGAGGCATCGCCTGTATACATAGAACTGACATTACCATTATGAAAGTACAATCGGACCCCCTCGAGTCATGTGAATACCTCGGTCTGTCCTTAAGATCCATAGATAACCAACTTTGCAAACTTCACGCGTTTTACCACCCACCAGGCAAAAACACCAGGTTCATAGACCAGCTGATAGAAATCATCATAGCAAACTCTACTCCTCAATCCAACGATATTTTCTTAGGAGACTTCAATCTTCACTGGGAAGATCAAAACGATAATCAGATCAATCTGCTCAAAGACTTCCTTGAAGATCAATCTTTGGTTCAAGAATACCAGCTTCCAACCCATACAAAAGGCTCTACATTAGATTGGATCATCTCTAAGGAAAAAGCGGTTGACACAATCGAGATCATTCCTTGTGACTGGTCAGATCACCACATCATTACCTTCCAAATACCATACATGAAAAGGAAAACAGCTACACAATCAATCAAACCCAGAAAATGGGTTTGTGACACCAAAGGGCTCAATATGGAGAATCTGGTAGCACGATGTGAGAAGGAACTGCAACCTCCTAATGACCTGACAGAAGTCAGCGAACTCACGGAATACTACAACACCATGATGTCGAAAGTAATTGAGGACATAGCCCCTTTAAAACTCAAAAGAATGCCAGACAAAGATAAGAACCCTTGGTTCAACCGATCCCTCAATGGAGAAAGGCGATCACTCAGATTATCTGAATGAAAATGGAGACAACACCCTTCCACACCCCATCTAAAACAACTAAGACAGGCCCGAAACGCCTACAATAAAAGTATTTTAAAATCAAAAAAAGACTTCTTTAGAAGAGAACTGGATAATGCAAAAAACAGATCAAGGAAACTCTTCGATCTGCTAAAAGAGCAATCCAATAAAACGGCCAAATCTGTGCTAAAATCACCAAAACCGAACATCGGTTGCGAAGAATTCTCTTCCTTTTTTACAACCAAAGCCAAATCCCTGGAGGTGGAGCTCAAAAATGCTGTGGGGATCCCACTGACTCATAACAGCCCTGCAGATAAGCTTCATTCTCAACCAGTTTTGTTAACGCCTAAAAACAATGCATTATGGTCAGATTTCAAGCTATATGACGACAAAGATATTGCCAAAATTATCTCAACGATAAAACCAAACAACCATTTCAATGACCTCCTACCAGCAAAATGCTGGCATACAATAAACCATTTGCTCATCCCCGTTTGGACAAAGATTATTAATGCCTCGCTTTCGCAAGGCTCATTACCAGACTGCCTAAAAACAGGGCAAGTCATTCCAATGTTAAAAAAACCTACAGAGAACCCCTCAGACCCCAACAACTTTCGTCCAGTCACAAACATCCCCATGCTTGCTAAAGTTATAGAAAAATGTGTTCAACAACAATTAAGCCAACACATTTCGGAATTCAAACTTCTGAATGACTACCAATCAGGGTTCAGACCTAATCACAGTACTGAAACAGCAAT